>JAKOGH010000036.1:0-17347 GCA_024811115.1 Terana coerulea
AAGGGCAAATGATTCTAATCATATCTTCAGCCACCCAACTTTCAGGTGAAAAGTGGACAAATATATCAAGCATTTACGCTTTCTCTGTAATTAATGTACTTCGAATATCGCATGTCCTAGATTATGCTGCCAGTGCAGGCATGTCCGGCATAAGCTCCTCGGCCGTAACGCGTGTCGCTGTATACTTCCGATGGGTCTTCTTTGCATACTGCAGCAGAAGCACCAACGATGTCGGGGTCATGCCTTCCATGCGCTTCGCTGCGCCCTAAAACCACATCGTGTCAGCTCACTCGTGAATTGAGCCTAACAGACTGGAGCACTCACGATGCTGGTAGGCCGCACCTTAGCGAGCCGCTCCATCACCTCTGAGCTCAGGCCGTGGATGACGTGGTAGTCGATGTTCGGGTCTAGCACGAGGCTCTCGTCCGCCATGAACGCACGGACGTCCGCTTCTTGTCGCAAGACGTGTGCAGCGTATTGGGCTTCGATGTGGACTCGCTGGAGCAGTGCGGGATCGAGCTTCGCTAGCGCTGGGACAGCGTCGTAAAGGGCCTCTGGCGTCGCGTCGGGGTAACGTAGCATGTCAAATGCGCTGGAGCGAGGTTTCAATTGGGCTTTCGAGAAAGAGAAGATAGACGTACCTCCGGCGAACGCCGTCGTTGGCAACTTTGAAGCCGTATTTGCTCCAGCCCTGAGGAAAGTACGTAGCCGTCTTGAGCATGTCCACGACTCGAGCCAGCTCACTCCGCACGCCGAGGAAGTGCGTCCACCTGAAATCGCCTACGGCTCCGATGGACCGTCCTATAGAGACGTAAACATGTCATAGGTTACTCCAGCAGGAAGCTTGCGCACCTTTCTCCGTGAGCCGTAAGTCAGCATTGTCACTCCGTATAGTCATCCTATACTCTGAGCGAGAGGTGAACATGCGGTCTGTGATACCATGAGCGTCAGCGAACTGCAAATAAAGCTGAGGTGGTAAGACATACAAGGCTCTTCTGCGCCCTTTACAATAAGGTCGTCGATCATCACTCCCACGTAGCCGTCTGCGCGTGACAAAACTAGTGGCGGCCGAGACTGAGCAGCGAGGCCTGCGTTAATGCCAGCGATGACTCCCTGTGCGGCAGCCTCCTCATATCCAGTCGTGCCTGTTGATGTCGGTGTCAGCAAAATTGGTATAAATGCTCTGCATAGTCCACATCCTCTCACCGTTGATTTGACCGGCCATGAATAGCCCGTTGATACGCTTCGTCTCCAAGGTCGCTTTGAGCTCTCTCGCATCTACATGGTCGTACTCCACACCGTACGCAGGCCTCACAATCTCTGCGTTCTCTAGGCCCGGAATAGTCCTGTACAGGAGCTCCTGCACATCCTCAGGCATGCTGCATGACAGTCCATTAGGGTATATGAGATCTACCACCGGACATCACTTCAGCATATGCGTCAAGACAAAGAGACCATGGTCGTACCGGAGTCGTAGCCCTCTGGTTCAAGCCAGACTACGTGTGCATTTTTCTGCGGGAAACGTTTGGTTTTTGATTCAAGTGACGGGCAGTACCGCGGACCCTTCTTCGTCTCTTGGATATGTACGGCCCGGTGCATATTATCACGAACCACCTGATGAGTCTCTTCGTTCGTGAACGTTTTGTAGCACGCTAACTGGTTGTGCTGTAATACAACTATAAGAACATCTTCATACTCAGCCCGAAAGATGAATCTACCGCATTATCCACTGTACGATTCGTAAAACTGAACGGCTGGGGCGCTACATCGCCAAGCTGTTCTTCTAGAGCCGGATGATCAAAGTTCACTGTTTGCATCCTAAGCCGTGCAGGTGTGCCAGTCTGCAGCCGGCCGAGCTTAAAGCCCGCAGAGCGCAAGGAGCCCGAGAGACCAACGGCAGGGTCTTCACCCATACGTCCCGCAGGGAAGGTCTTCATCCCAATGTGGATCTCGCCCGAGAGAAAAGTGCCCGTGCAGATGACGGCCTGTGAGCAGCGCACAACCTCGCCGGATGCGAGCCTGACGCCGCTGACTGTGCCCCATGTGCCGTCGGATGCGGTGTGGTCGAAAATGAGGTCGTGGACACTACCGGCACGGATATCGAGGTTGGGGTAGTTGTGCAGGATTTCTTGCATGTTGCGCTTGTACAGCTTTCTGTCTATTTGCGCACGGGGTCCCCACACGGCGGCGCCCTTGGGTCGGTTCAACATGTGGAACTGCACGCCTGCTTTGTCTACAATAACACAATGTCAAGGATTATCAAGAAAGGAACTAGTAATGTTGCGCACCAGTAACGCGTCCCATAACACCATCCAAAGCATCCACTTCCCGCACCAGCGTGCCTTTGCCCACCCCGCCTATCGAGGGATTACATGACAGCTCTCCGATAGTGTCAAGTTTCTGAGTGAGCAATACAGTTCTTGCGCCGGTACGTGCTGCTCCCGCAGCTGCTTCACATCCTGCATGACCTCCACCAATAACGACAACTGACAAGACCGGTTAGACCTTCAATGGGTTCTAGATGTAAAGTAGTAGACTCACCGTCGTAAGCGTTTGAGCCTGAGGCTACTGACGCATACTGTCGTAGAGCCTTCTGTAGATATGCTTTCCCATATCTTCTCGTGCCATTCAACATTCTGCTCGCCCGGCACAGCCAGCTAACGTTTGGTCGTACAGTATGACTATGCACGATGCGGCGAGAAAGACGTAGGGCAAATAGACGCACAGTAGTCCTGGGCAAACACGGCAGAAGTGCGGCCCGTACAGCCGGTCTCCAGCCTTCCGAAGGCGTTAACGTTCGTTGTATCGTTTGCACTCTGCTTGCACTTTCACTCGCCATTCACCAAGTACGCATATACCTGCTTTCAAGACATATCGCGTTAGAACAATTGTACTTGCGTAGCAGCGGTCATATTCATCAACCAGCATCTATGTGCGGAGTAGCGCAGTAGACCATCAGTGAGCGCTGCATTGACAGGACGAATATAATTATTCCCCAGTATAAAGCATAAGGCTCTTGCACCAGGTACAAAGAGCGTGGTACTAAGTCGAGTTAAAGGAATAGCTGTGTGCATGTCTAAATAATGACAGCAAAGACAACGGACAGGAGACCAAGAGGGAGCACGTGTGAGACCGTGCTCATAGAAATTGCACCGCTGGACTCCGATGAGCTGGTTGCACTGGGGCTAGAACTAGAGCTGCTTCCAGAACCGGTTGGGCTAGGGCTATTGCCAGAGCTGGTCGAGCCTGGAGAGGCAGCGCTACCTGGAGAAGTGGACTTGACTGAGCTTCCTGTAGGAGGTGTAGAGGTTGGTGCGGGGGCGGACGCGCCACCACTAGAAGCCGTGATAGTGACGGACGTCGGGATCGCTGATGACAGCGCAGCACAACTTGTTTCGAAATCTACAATGAAGGAGGTTCAGCTCTTTGATCATCGTCAGACTACTGGTAAGTAACCAAGACATACTATCGATATCGCCCTGAACCTGGGATTGATAATCAGGGGTACCGTGCGCCACTGCAATAGGAGTTAGGCAACCACCGCAGCTTGCCCAAGAGGTCGCGATCGCTTCTGTACAGCAGTCGCTAATCGGGTCCAAGTTGCTGCTAGCAAGACCCTCGGTGGCACATGTCTTTTATAGGTGCTTAATAACGAAATAAGTCACAGAAGACCTGTTAGCTTACGAGCGTGCGGTTATTAAAGTCATCGCAGATGGTAGCACACTAAATCGAACCATTTTCGTCAGCGAGGCAATGAAGTGTAGTAGCACGGTCACGTACAGGGCCAAAGCCGTCGAACCCTGGAACAGGTAGTATATTAATCGGGCCCGAGTTCGTGTCATCTCGAGGTATCAATCCAGAGACTGCCTTGGTTGCTTCCACGCCATGAGGCTCGCGCCCTAGAATGCCCCCCACAGAGGCTATTCGGTGAAGAGCAATATTCATTTAGTGGCATAGTTCATAAATGGCTTGAGTGGGAGACATTGAGGCACTCACATTGGATGGCTGTTGAAGCAATAACGACCAGAACGGAGACGCAACGCATCGTTGGGTATAGTCAAGCAGATGATTTCTTAGGAGAGATTTTAGGTGTATATTTGAATAGTCAGTGAACTGTACGTTTATATATCTGCACGCACTCCGGGGATTTGGAACGACGTTCCATAGATCGATGCGCCGGAAACGCCTCAGAACATGGAGGTACGCTCGGCTTGCTATGGGCGCAATACAGAAGCTTCCGGCGGCGGTTTGCTGCTGCACGCCTCATGTGTATAGACAATCTACTTACGTGCATTCAACGAAGGGGCAGTGTCCGAGATTCACGCCGTTCGCTCAGCGCTGTTGGCCATTCTCCTGGATTAAGGCGAAGCTTCAGCGGGTTGTCACATCACACCGCCAGACGTGTCTGAGCGCAAACAGCTTGAGAACACGCCACCGTGATAGATATTTGCGGAAAGATGTACTTCGCCGTGTTGCTCGGGCCAGGGATGCAGAGTGGATGATCATGTCTGCAGTGGGCGTTGAAGACTGCAAGGGTGCTACATCTTCCATTGTTATATTGCCGTGAAGCATGTACCAGAAATTACGGTGCAAGCCAGGTGAAAGGGGTTCTGTATCACCGCTGCTAATTACTACTGTAAGTCAGATGTCAATGGATAATTTGAAGCAGCGACAAAGCTACTTCACGGCACTTACCAACTCGGAGGTAGTACATCGCCGCTGGAACATATTTGCGTCGCTCTTTCCAGCGGATTGAGACAGTTCGCAATAGACCTTGTAGTGAAGCTCAGCTTGCCGTTTTCTATGGTGGGCTTCAGTCCCGCGCCCACTGCATGTCACCGAGGGAGCTGGAAGTTGTTGAAGGACATCATCATGAAGTTGAAGGTGGACAGGGGAGCTTGATCGAAACGGCAGGCCGGCAATCAAGGGCGCTTCAAAGCCTGTTGTTAACCCCCTTGTGACAATTTGAATTTTGGTTTCGAGTGATTCTAACGACGTTAGTAGCAGGTTAGTAGCGCCATATAGACGTAGTCTTACCTTCCTTTATCCATTTTGTTACCCTTGATGCTGATCGCACCAAGTACACTTCGACAAGCTAACGTCGACTGGCTATTCCCACAATGTTTCTTAGTCGACCGATGCCTGAGCCATAAATTAACCGCGTCAAGAGAGCTCAATGTTAAACGTTAACGTCTACTGGTAAGCAGAAGGTAGGTACTCGACAGCCCCGACAAACGATGTTAGCGATAGACTCGGCGGAGTCCCTCAAATGGGATCCTTCTCGCCGACGCGTTATCCCAGACTATAAGACCGTGATCATATTGTCGGCTTGGAAGCATAAGTTTAGAAGAGAAGAACGAGGGCAGCACCCAAAACACCGAGCGTCACCATGCATGTGGAAGAGCCTAGAACAATCGCGCCGCTGGACGTCGCTGACGCGCTCGGACTGGTCGAAGAGTTGGAGATGCTATTGGTCGCAGAGCTCGAGCTGCTGCTAGACGAAGGCGAGATTGAGGAAGTCGAGTCATCGTCGTCGGTAGGATCGTCGGAGGATTCGGTGGCTGTTGGGCTTGCCGAACTGGTGCTGTGCGCAGGCGTTGGGGTAGTTGAAGTGGCTGCGGAAGACGCAGGAGCGGCCGCTGAGCTCTTCGCAGTGGACGAAGTGGTAAGGGTGGGCGATCCCGTCGCGGTGGCCGCGGGCGCAACGCCTTTGGAAGGCGTAATCGTGACCGATGTTGCCACAGGCGTTTGATTTGAGATTTCACACTCTTCTTCAAACGCTAAAGTTGTCGTGAGCTGTCTTCATTTTCATATGTAGGCTTCACATAGCGATGCAGACTTACAGTCTATGCTCGCCTGTGCGCTCGCCTGATAATCCGGCACAGTCTTCGTCGCGAAAGGAACCACGCAGCCCGCGCAATTCGCGTAGGCGACCAGGATGTCATTTGTACAACAACTTGGACCAGTGGGACCATTTTGAAGCGCGCAGGTCTAGTGTAGGGTTCAAAGGTAAGCATTGTCAGCTTATACCTCAAAGTCAATGTGAGCCTACGTTTCCAGCATCTATGAAATTATTGCATATGGTATCGCACTGGGAGAAAGATGATTTGTTCACAGATGATCGATCATGATGAAGAGTAAGGACGCACAGTCGGAGAGCCATAACCTTGCAGCCCAGGGACGTCAGGCAGAGGGAAGAAACTCTGGCGCGTGAATATGGATTTCTTCGGAGTGAAAAGGCTTCGTTCAGGCTGCACACCGACTGCTCTAGACACTATTTTCAACGAGGCCAACAGTAAACTATATTAGCGAGATGTCCGTGAGATTGTGGGAGAGACCAGATTGCTTACGTTGTGCTCCAGCAAGGACGACAGCGATTAAAACAGCAGAACGATCCATCGTTGAATGGAGTAGAGCTCGAATGGCTTCTGCAGAGAGCTAGGAAATGGTTTTCCGTCTACGTGCTGAACAGCAGTTATATAGCTGCTGCGTCAGCGGTCTTTTGAGCGATGTTCTGCATCCTGCGCCCGGGCGTGCAGCGGCGCAGTGTCGAGTACTTCCGGCGGTGATGTTGGTTTAGCTTATTTGATTCGCGTTGTTGCGCCACGCTGTTCGCCACGCTCCTCAATCAAGGCGAGCACCGACCGAGTGAGCGCCACGTTGATCCACACATCGCCACATCGATTTGAGCGCGAAAGACCTCGAAACACGGCACTTGAACCAAGAAACAGCCCTCTGCAAGTGCGCCATTTTCGGAGTGACAGGTCGGTCTTGGGAGAGCCGACTAGGCCCGGGATGGCCATGAAGATGCGCCTGCTGTAGATGACAATCTCGGCGGTGTGTGGTCGCAACGGTACAGCGCGCGAGCGTTCAGTTGACTGGAACACAGAACACTAGCCAACCCAACATATCAGTGAAGTCGCGCTTGAAGATGGTCGGCAAGCTCACCAGCCTTGAGTGCGTCTTGAGCGCATGATAGGGTGTGTTAATTCAAGTGTAACGGACGTATATAACATACGAAGCATGGAGACTGATACCCATCAGTCTGGATAGTCTAGCAGGCGGGATGAGATGTAGACATCGACGACCGGTGCAGCACACGTCTGAGGCTGTTGCGCTCTAGAGTTACCTATCGGCCTAATCGGACTTCGACACCATCGTACCGAATCTCGGGACATTCCAATCCCATACGTGCATTATAGCGCGCAGCTGAGGCTCGCAAAGGATTCATACCCTACAGCCACAGTTACAAATGCAATGGGCACAAGAGCAAGCCTCTTCCGACTTGCCTGAGGCGAGCTGCAAGCAGCTCAGCGCTCAGACGGACGCGACCAGGACTGCACCAACAAACCCAAGGAACATCAAAGACGACGCCGAGGTGGTCGTTTTAGCACCGTTGGACTTCTGTGGAGTGCTAGAAGCGGTGCTGGTCGGCGAAGAAGTCGGGGATCCTGCCGCGCTAGACGTAGGGGTGGCACTTGCCGACGAAGATGCCGCTGCACCTCCCCGTTCGACTGCGCTGCACTGGAGGCGGTAGTCAGAGCCGGGGTCAGGGTAAACGAGGACACAGGGGCTCCGGCCTCCGCGCATGATTGCTCAATCTCTGAAGGAGTATGATTGAGAAGCTCGCTCGCGTCGTGAAGTCAATCGTACGTACGATCCAACTGCTCTTGGGAAAGAGCTTGGAAGGTTGCGTTCGTCGGAGCAAACAGAGGGATGAGGCAGTCGCCGCAGGAGACAATATCTGCGAAGATGCTATTGGTGCATGAGCAGGATGCGCCGTTGTTGGTTATGTCCGCAGGAGAGTTCATGCAGCTCTGGAAAGCGAGTGGAGATTAATCTTAGTTGTGCATCTGTTTTCTGAAGAGAACGCACCTCCAGGGTGTTCTCTACCGGCTGGCACAAGCTCGCGCACTATGCGTAGCTCACGATTAGTCCCGAGGAAAGGTTGCCGAGATAGAAGTGACTTACATTTCCAAAACCTTGGCCATTAGGTAACATCATAATGATGGACGTTTGTCGAGCTTGCAGAACACCCCTCTGTATGTAGGCCCCGGAAATGACTGGTATTGAATGAGAAATTAACAAGTTAACCGGACGTTCCATGAAGTGGATGCTAGCTCACCTTGGGCTACGGCAAGCAGAATGATAACGGCTTGAAACATTGCTCAACAATGCCGGTGAATGTTCAAAAGGGAGTTATGAAGGATGTCTGAAGTCCGGCGACAGAGAGATAGAAGAAGTTGTGAGTCCTGCCACGGCTCTACCCCAATCCCATATCTCTATATATATACTGCAGGAGGGTGTGAATGCTGTCACTTAAAGCGACAAAGAAATGGGATGTTGCCAATGTCAAGCGATTACAATGCATCACGCCCACTGAGAGTAAGTGAGTATGTATCGTTGTCTGTTACGAAGGAACTGGCAACTGACATCGCTGTCTGACTTGTTCACAACCAGGAGTTTCAAGGTGACGGTCGGAGATTATCGCGTTTGAAGGCATCCAAGCATCATAACTGTGTTACGCCCAAACCACTTACTTCCTGCTTGGACAGTAGGCGACACCTATCAAGCTTGAGTGTCAGCTATTAACTAGTTAACTAGTCACCGACTGAAAGGGGGATCTGACTTACGATATTTGACCGAGCATGTACACTTGTCCCAGGCTGACTGAATGACTGACACTTCAGATATCCGTGTTGCGTATCTGTACATCCTGAGTGATCTCTACAGCTCCTAAGGTTCTGCGATGTGCCGTAGGGAGGCTGTCCACTGAGCATGCAGTGGGAAGTGACCGATGATTAATTCTCCCCCCCCCCCCCCTCTGGGCAAGGGTCGTGACACGCATAGTATTGCAGCAATGTTTTGGATAGATGTATTTGATGGCAACAAGCTACGCATAGATGTCCAACTTGTAGGGCGGGCTGCGATGTTCAATCCGCTCCTGGACTAATGTCCTTGCTGTAATGTCGATATAGTCATTCATAATATGTAGACATGAAAGAAGGGCCCCCGCACCGCTTATTGAGTACATGAATAGCGGCAAGCTCGTTGCTTAGAGCCATCTACGGAGAATGCGTCTGCGTCCTGCTTCAATCATTATCCAACTCCGGGGTGGTATCGAGCCGCGTTGTGTGTAAGACTGTGATTGGAAACGCATGATTGCACTAATGTTTGCGACAACGGAGGTCCATATGCCTTGCCTTCTGGCTTCCGCCATCTACTTACAATGCCATCTACAACAAATCCCCGCTGCACACTTGTTTTCTGCGTGAAGGTTGAATCAGGTTAAAGCAAGGTTGAACGTTGAAGCTTTGAAGTTGCAGCGGGCCTGGTCTCGACCATCGGTAACACCGGGCCGGCCGGACTGCTTTACATAATCTCGGCCTCAGGCGTCTACTGAGGCTTGCCTTGAAAGTTGAGGGTGGTCGACGGAGGTCGACACTGTCCACGACCATGTCCGCAATAACAGACCTTTCAGTTTACCTGCAAAGTGAAGTCCCAAGGAACATCCAAGGGAGGACCATCCAAGGGACCTCCATAACTATTCTTGCTTAGACTGGCGACATCATCCAATATCATCTGTACACGGTCTGTTGTACAAGTATATATATATTCCTTCTTGACTGCTACAGTTTACATTATTCACCACTTCTCATGCGCAGGACGCACTGTTAACTCGCATCAACACCACATAATGCCAGAAAACTGCTGTTTACGCACGGTCAAGCTCCCAAGTCCAGGAGGATCGATCTTGGTTTACGAGGTATAGGTACGACTAGACACTGACTTTAGCGCAAAGAGAGAACACATAGGCCGGAACGCACCTGAGCAATGCTCTCCGGGCTCAATCTGACATCCTCGTTCTGCCTCCACTGGTCGTCGCCCGGATGTAAATTGCTGGATGTCCTGTCGGTGACGATAACGCCGTCAATGATGGTCTAGGACGTTTGCTATGAGACTTAGATCCAACGGAGGAGTACAAGGATACATACGTGAGCCACCTAATTTACAAATGAGCTTAGTGACTGTAGGCAGGCTAACAGTACCACACAGTGCTTACGTGAATATTCTCCTTGCCGAACTCCTTCGCCAAGGACTGGCTCAAGGCCCTCAACGCGAACTTGCCCGCCGCGAACGCGCTCGTGTACACGTTGCCCCTGATGCTCGCCGTCGCCCCCGTGAACAGCAACGTCCCGCGCCGCCCGAGGTTGTCGATCTCGTTCTTCTGGAACGTCAGGATTGCCTGGCGCGAGAATGCGAAGGGAGCCGTGACGTTGGCCTCGACCGAGCCAGCCACATCCTCCTCAGTGACGTTCAGGAAGGTCTTGAATGCACCGCCGCTCGTGTTCCACAGCGCAACACGGATCTCGGCGGGCTCGGGTGACTGCCATTTGTGCCCATTGATAGTGTCGAAGACGTTGAGCACCGTCTTGTATGAGTAGTCATTTACGTGGAACGCGGCGGCCTCTCCGCCTGACGAGTTGATCTCTTCGGTGAATTTGTTCAGGTACTCCGCGTTGCGTGCAATTAGAGCGACTCTATAGCCATTCTTTGCAAACAAACGTCTATGCATTCCTGTGAGCTGCTACCATAACGCGGGCCTCGGCAGTGCACGTACGCAGTGTGACCTCCAGTTCCTGAAAATAGCGTCGATGAGTGTGTCAGACCTACGGCTTGTGCACACCTGCCAAGAGTTTGGCTCACCGGTGCCATTGCCTACACCCGCAATAACAAATACTGGATGAGCAGACATGAGCTAATGGTTAGTTGAGACAGGTAGTGAAAGACAGGGATCTGGGGTCCGACGCCCCATTGTGCCTCCTTTATATAACAAACGCTGCAGGCACGGGCACGCGACATTCGAAACCTGTCTGAGGTTTCTGCTCGGTCAGCAAAGGCGGCAACTCTATCCGCAGAGCTGTTTGGTCAGCATGAAGGACCAGCCCGCTGAGAATTATCACCGATAGCATGGGATAGTGTGAGCATTGCAACATCTTGCGGTGAACGCATGTGCTAATCGCTACATGCTCAGTGGCACATGACCCCTATTGCGAAACAGAATATAATGGTTCGATAATGGTCATTATGGTCGTGATATTGAGCTACGAGATACAACGCAGAAGTGCCAATCATGTGCGATATGATACAGATGCTTTGTCCTACGGGGTTCGAGGAAGGTATACAATGTGAGGTAGCAATGCATTGGGGCGCGCGACATTTCTGTTGTTGCAACTGGATTAGTAAGAGTAACACGTCACAGCACGCTAGGTAGCTGTCTATAGTCGCTGGGAATCTTAGTGTCGTCCTGTGGTTTCGACCATTTGTCTACACGCGAGAGCGGGTTAATGTTGAGGGATCATGCGTACAAAGGAATAGTGTGACGTACCTGGACATGAAACGAAGTAGCTCTCCATGGCATTGACAAAGCGTTCTTGATATTCGTGTGGGGGAATCACCGTGACCTCCTTGCCAGATTGCAGGTTTTGCTTCGCCTTGTACTCAAGCGTCTTAGCAAAGGTGTAGCTGCCTGTACAGAACTCTATTAGGAATGCCCACGATGAAGACGCTTGGAGGCAACAGACCTATCGTATCGACAAGACCAAAGACTATCTGCTTCTGTTCCTCGTCGATGCCTACCAGGAGGCTAAGAGAACCATTAAAGCGACGATGCATGCGGATAAGCGAAGACAGTAACGTACGAATAATCCATAATGTTGCTCTTGGCGAGGAACTCGCAGTCGGCCTTAATAGCCTCCTGAAGTACCACCTTTGAATATGGCTGTACCAGAGTTAACGTCCGCTGTTGACCTGCATCACACCGTCAGTCATCTATAAACACTCATTGGATTGATATTACCTTCTATCCAATCCCCGTCAAAGAGCGTTTTCGACCCAGAAGAGCTACTTGCGGCTTTGACCTTGCGGCCTTGGATTCCCTTCAAATCAAAAGTCTTCACGATCTCCTGCTTGAAGAAGAGATTTTCCATCACAAGCAGATCCGCTTTCGCCTGCGTTGCTCCAGTTTCCAGGTTCTTGATCTCCACCGTGTAGAACCCGAGCAGCTTCGCGAGAACGGTGGGCTTGCTGATAGTCGCGTCCATATATCGGAAATACGCAGGGCCAAGTTCGATCAAGACGTGTCTGCGACGAACATTTAGCACCTCGCATGGGCAATTGGTCGCGCGGACTACACTCACAGATCCGCAACGTTCCACGCGTTGACCAATGTCTTAATAATGAATTGGTTATCCGTCGTCTTCCAGAAATTCGACTTGCTCTTCCCGCCCTCCGCCAGCCAATTCTTACTCCTCGAGAGGCTGTGCAAGAACGAGTCGTCGATGCCACAGCGCTTGCGCAGGGCGTCGAACTGCTTCGCGTAGTACACCGTGCAGCTGAACTTCAGCCGCTTCCCAATCGTCCAGTCGTACTTGATATGCGGGCGGTCGTCGATGGCGGGGAGCCGCCAGCGGACAGCAGCGCGTGGTGGTGCTTCGCGGGCAGCTGTGGCACGCCTACGGGCCTCAACATGTATCTGAGAGCGGATGATAGTGTGGTGGTGAAGGCCCCCGTTACGCCGGACGCTGTAGGCGTGGTCGCCTCGGAGGGCGTAGAAGGCACAGACGACGTCTCGCGACCTTCCTTCGGCGGCGGTGCAGGGGAACACTTAGTTGACTGCTGGTGCTTTGGTCCCCAATTGTACTAGCGTCGCTGTCCGAGGATATGATAGACGAGGCCTTGCCCCTACGAATGTTGGTCTCCACAAACGCAGAACTCGACATCGTACGGTTGTCGGAGGACGAGCTACGAGTTGTCCCAGACGTCGGCGTGTCTGTTACTGCCTCCAAGTCTTGAAGCACCTTGTCCATCTGGTCGCTAGACCCCAACGTAAGCTGCCCATCCGCGGCCTGTTTCGAGATGGCGACATCGGGCTTGGCCCACGCAGACGGCGGCACGGCCAAGTTCATTCCAGACACAGGAGAAGAGAGTTTGGAGGAAGATCCCGAAAGCCCAGTTGACTCGGCGAGGATCTTCTGACGCAGTACGTCGGGAATGCCCATCTTGAGGATCGAGGTCGGATCGCGCGGATGCTCCCTGCGGCTGATCACTGCTGAACATGTCTCTGGCTCGTGCCAGACGACGTCCTCCTTGTCAGGGTCGGGCACCGGGTCCGCCGAGCCAAACCATTTCGACGAAGCTTTCTTGCTGAAGCTGTCTTTGTTGAAAAATGACGGTCGGGTCACGTCTGGCGTCGGTGGTGGGACGGACGGTATTTGCGTAGGCCGGATGACTGCCATGTTGGCGAGCTCCTTACTATAGTCCAAAGAGCTTCATGCAGAACGTGCGTCAGCATCTTCCGGGTTGCCCGCTCGCAGACGCGTACCTCAAAGTAAATGCAATGATACTGCCCCAGTCGTCTTCCCGCACAATCACATTTCCACCTGGAACTGCGTGACATCTACTCCGCCACCACTCCGGCTCGTTCTGCGCCATCGCCTCCGGTACTGTTAGCTTACCAGATGTATGCTTCTTCTCCCAAGCCGTCAAACGCTTTGTCGCGCCCCGAGCAGCGGTGATGAAGGACCTCCTGATGTCATTCAAGTTCGTGTCAGGCGTCCGCGACAGCTCCGTGTACAGGTTCTGCTCTGTCCGTTGGAATGTATGCCGCATGTTAGTCAACAACGACAGCGAGCCTTGTTCAGACGACGATGTAGAAGAGATGGCAGAGGGTGTCTGGATCGGCTGGTCGTCGAGTGTGGAAGGAAGGCTGCCGTTGGGCTGCTTAGTAGGGAAGGGATACGATCCCCCGAGATAACCTTTGTCTGGAGTTTTCGGGAGACCGCTGTGTGTGGCCACCTTGGGGAAAGGGTATGCTCGACTCGCAGAACTGTTTACGGGCGTGCTCGGCGAATTTGGCGGCAGGGGAGGCAGCTTTGACGGCACGCCCTTTGGCGTGGCCAGGCCGTCTTCGTCGAACGTATCATAAGCGTCATCGGCAGACGGTAAACGAGGTAGGGACTTGTGGTACGTCGGTGTATGCTCTGTCGCGAAGTTCCCTTCTAGTGTATCCATCTGTTCTGAGAGCACCTGCCAGAACCGCATGATTTCCCTCCGTAGCTTACGCCTATCGGCGTCCACTACGTTCGGATCCTCTTCAATATGCTCATCTTCGCCATTCCGCGAACGTAGAAGCTGTAATCGTGGTACGCGGACCTCGTAAATGTCGCCCACTGAGGATAGCGAAAATGAAACCGTATGGCCTTTAATCGAGAAATGCCGGACGATGTTCAGTCTGGAGCGAGGCAAGGGGCTGTCAACTGTCGGCCACGGCTTCGCTGGCGGGGTTGTATGCGGACACAAGGACGGTGAAAGGGTGCAAAGCTGCGTGGAATACACCAGTAGCTCCAAGTACTTCGCGAACGAGAACAGGCTACGCTTGCATAGACAAGATTATGAGCGCAGCTCAGAATGCAGGCATGTCACTTACTAGGCACCATCGTGCATCCTGCCCTTTGCCGACTGCTTCCCACAAACACTGCAAGTCTCCCAGACCTCAGGAAGCTCCTCGTCGCCTTCAATATCCTTCTCAAACGTCGGGTTATTGCTAGTATGCACTAGTATCCGTATAGTCTCGTGCGTATATCGCAGCTCATGCTCTCCTTTCTTGAACGAGCACCCTGGTTCGTCGCAAGCCTCCTCTGCATGCGAGCAGATCCTCGTCACCGCCTCGCCTAGAGTCTCGTCCACTCCGCTACCACGCGAGTAGTACCGGAAGGTAACCCATCTCCTGCGCTTTCCGCAAAGCAACGCTTTTGGCGGTGCAACCACCGAGGCTGTGGAGGTTAGCGAGGCTTGCAACGATTCAGGCGTACTCGGTCGTGATGGTAGCGCAGAATTCGGGATATACTCAGAGTAGAGCACCGAAAAGGACTGGTGTCGAACGAATCCTGCCGTGTCGGCCATCCCGGCCCCACAAGCGTGTTTCCCTTCCCATCCGAGCAGCCCAGAGAGCGCAGCTTTCTCGTCGCCGCCGAGCCGTAGGTCTGGATCGCTCTTTCCCGACGCGCAAGCTTCACCAAAGGACCTGGGGGTTTAAACGTCACGCCTGCGCTTGTCGAGAGCATGTTCCTAGCCTTCTCGATACGACTTAGAGCAGCTGAGAAGGGCCGTTCTACCGTTTCAACCGGCTCCTGAGCTTTGGCAGCGGGTTGCAGGAAATACGGCCTGTAGTCGGATATGAAAGAAAACCGACGGGGCGCGGTGCGGCAGGACTCTCGAGAGCGACGCGCGGGGCAGGTGAGCGGTCTCGGCTGTGCGGCTTCTTGGCTAGGGGTAGCTCAAGGGACCCTCGACGCACGGGTGCAGCACGGTGGAGGAGGTTGTCTGTCTTCTTCGAGAATAAAGCCCAGAGACCCATGCCAGACTCGCGTCGACTTGACTTCTTCACGTGTCCGGTGCTGAGTGCCCGAGCCACAGGTCCAGTCGCGGACATGTCTCCTGGAGTAGAGGCAGGACCCAGTGAAGGCTTCGGGTAACGTAACGGTGCTTGTAAGTCCGCGAGCAAGGATTGCTCGAGTAGTATCGAGAGATACGAGAACACGGACAGACGGAGGACCTTAACGAGCGACGCGTGTTGCATATCCGTCGAGGCACCCCTAAATGAGAACTTTCCGCCGACCACTTGGAGTGGTATCTCGCCAGTCCACGGTCGAGCTATGAAAGTTGTGGTTATATGCTCCTTAAATTGCAGATGAATCAACTTACGGTCCCATGAATCCAGTCCATACAGCACAGCACCATGCTCATCGTCTTTCGCCTCCTCGTCTTCCGGTAGCGCGAACACATTCGGGGTGAAGGTGCATCCAAATTGTGACCGCGGAAATTCGTACTCATCTTCATCTTCCTGATGAATACACGAGGGGCCCGAAGGAGATACGGTCAACAGTAGATGTTTTGCGGTGGGTTTGGGTGTCGGTGAGATGGGATGCGCAAGCTCTGCTCGCAAGCTTTGAAAGCATCCCCGTAGAGTCGGCGATGGAGTCGGTGCAGGCTGAAGTAGTGGGGCAACGATCTTCTCTTTAGCTGTTTGGCGACCTAACGTAAAGTAGCCTGTTTCCTCTGCGTTCGCGGGCGCACCTTTGCTCTTCGTTGTGTTCCTCCGTCCTTCCGCGCGACCGGGCTCTGGATATTCTTCTCTCTCCTTCTCCTGCTCTGCCTTCTCGTACAGCCTCCGCGTTCTCGTCCGTCTGAATCCAACTAACCACCCGCCGAGCGAAATACGTTCTCCGAGTTCCGCAAGCCCATGCTCCAGCGCAGCTGCCCATTCCTCCCACTCGTTCTCCGGAACCACCTGTTTGGACTCTTGGAGCGCATGAAGGATAAGCTTACGAAGATGCGCCTGAGCATCTATGGTCAGCGTTGCCCAGTTCACAGTCGAGTGGATATGTTTGAGGCCGCGGTGTGTCCTGCTTTGCGGCAGGTCAGGTAGCGGTTTGTCCATCCTCCTGGAACATGTACAGGCTGGTGCTGGCAACCTTCAGAGAGTGAAGATTATTGAATGAAAGGTGGTGCAATAGTGTTCAGTGCGTCATTGAGCGTGAAGCAAGGTGGTGGTAGGGTGCCAAAAGAGGGAGGTATGTATCACGTTCTTCTCGGAGCACCGAACCAACAATCCAGCATGTCGCCGGCATTCGCAGCGCAGAGCAAAGCCGACTAGAACTTAAGATACGAGTCGGCAGAGAGGCAGGGAAGCAGGACGTTCAGGGTAGACATGACGATAGACCAGAGTTGGCACTTGCACACACGTTCATAGCTAAAAGAGCTCGATGACCTCATCATCCGAAGATTCTCATATCAATACTGGACGAAATGTTGAACGTAGAGACAATGCAGATAAAATGCATAAGATTGCATAGCGCAACGTCATGGCGTAAGCACTGCGGCGTCACATTGCAAGGAGAGGTCCTTACATTTCGCCGCATTCTGCACAGGAGTATTCAGTGAGGGTTCACCATCTCACGACGCTTGAATATACTCACCGACGATCTTCACGGCAAGTTTTGGCCTGTTATTTGGCCCTGTCGGAACGTTCTCGATCTTCCGGAGGGTGAGCATACCGTCGATGACTTTCCCAAAGACGACGTGCTTCCGTCAAGGAAGTCGCATTTCGCGGTGGTTATGAAAACTAGGCGTAAAAATATGAGGAAAATGTTGTCATCAATGATATTTGCATTGTAAGCTTACTTGGCATCCATTAGTATTAGGCCCGGAGTTCGCCTGATAGTCAATTGTCAAACTGAAGACAAGGTTTGCCATGTATGCGCACATACCATTGAGAGCAACCCAG
>JAKOGH010000037.1:0-12016 GCA_024811115.1 Terana coerulea
TCTTCGTCGGTGCATCGAGTCCCGGCTGATGTGGGGTGAAGCAGACCGCCTTTCTTCCCAAACAAGAAATGTGGCGGGTATTTGTGTCTATTTGGCTCAAAGCGGACCCGCTGCTGGCGCCAAGTGACCGACGACGCTCTGCACAGGAACTTTACGGTCACTCGTGTCGAAAAGCAGTTGTGAAATCCCACAAGCGACAAGCATCTGTGTGAGCAGGCAATTTCATGATTTCCGTGCAACACGACTATTATACAGCGTAATCATTCTTCACGGTTCTGCTAATATTGTGTCAAGGACTGAGGCTGTTCACCACTTCTCGTGAGCTGGACGGACTGGTACGGAAACGGATCAGTGCTCTACAGGTGTCAACATCAAAGAAATACGTACGTTCAAGCTCCCAAGTCCAGGAAGAGCGGTCCTGGTTGACCAGGTAGAGGTACGACTAAGAACGACTATTAGCATGCCGACAAGGATGCTAAGCAGGTTAGAGGGATTGAACCTTGGCAATACTGTCAGGGTTGAGCCTAGCGTCTTCATTCTTTCTGTACTTCGCTTGCTCTTCAGCGTCCAGGCGCCATGTAGCAAAAATTACGCCGTCGATGATGCTCTGTATACGAACACAGGTTAGCAAATGTGTCACCAAAGATAACCGATGGAAACCGTACGTGAGTGACCTATTAAATTTCACAATCAGTTTCTCAACCCTGCAATGAAGCGAACGGACCACTCACATGGATGTTCTCTTTGCCAAATTCCTTTGCCAACGACTGGCTCAGCGCTCTCAAGGCGAACTTGCCCGCCGCGTGTTGGCTAGTGAAGACGTTGCCCCTCAGGCTCGCCGTGGCACCCGTAAACAGCAGCGTCCCGCGCCGTCCCAGGCCATCGATCTCGTTCTTCTGGAACGCTAGAATTACCTGGTGGGAGAACGCGAACGGCCCGGTGATGCTGCCCTCAACCGTGTTTGCCACATCCTCCTCGGTGACGTTCAGGAACGTCTTGAACACCGAGCCGCTCGCGTTCCACAGCGCGACACGGAGCTCGGCCGGCTCGGGTGAGGGCCATTTGTGCCCATGTATGGCGTCGAAGACGTCGGTGATGGTTTTGTACGCGTAGTCCTTGACGTGGAACGCCGCAGCCTCTCCGCCGGAGGTGTTAATCTCCTGAGCGAGCTTGTTCAGGTGCTCCGCATTGCGCGCAATCAAAGCCACTCTGTAGCCCTCCTTTGCAAACAAACGTCTGCATAGCAAGCACACTAGCATCAACAGTATGTCTCTTTGTCACCCCTTACTTCAAGCACGTACGCTGACGAAGCACCGGTGCCTACAAAAGTGTAGCACGTCAAGGCACCATCGATCAGAGGCGTGGCTTGGGCTTACCACCTCCATCGCCAATACCGGCGACGACGAACACTGGACGAGCAGCCATGACAGGTAGAGTAATTGAGAGGAAAGGTGAGAAGAATGGAGTCGACCTGCCATGGTCAGTGCCCTTTATATCATACCGCAAAGACAGGAGAAGGGTCATTCGAAGTTTTTATGAGAGTACGCTTTGTCAACGAATGCAGCGGGCGACTCTATCCGAGGCTTTGCTTGCTCAGCCCGAGGGTGCTACTTTCGCTTGGGACCTGCAGCGTGAATTGAACCCCATCCAGCGATCGAACCTGTACTGGCACAGAAGCGTCGTATCATTCAGTGAATTCATAACTGACGCCTCCCAGGTTCCCACGAGCAATAAGCGGCGCAGGCAAACAAATTCGTCGTTTCCTTGTAATGCGACTATCGTACAACTTATTTGTTCCTCATGATTTCGGATGATAAAGGCTACAACACTTCACCATTTCTCGTGAGCAGGGCGGACTGCGAAAAAGAGTCAGCGATTCGGAGAAGGCCAGATTTGGGGAGTACGTACGGTCAAGCTCCCAAGTCCAGGAAGACCGGTCCTGATTGACGAGGTACAGATACGACTATGAACGAACCTTAGTACGCAGTGATGTGCGCGAAGTAAATGTATAAAAACCTGGGCGATACTATCAGGGTTGAGCCTTGTGTCTTCATTCGTCCTGTATTTCTCTCGGGCTTCGCCCTCAGACCGCCTAGCGGCACCCTGTTCGGTAAAGATTCCGCCGTCGATGATGCTCTGTGTATGTAAAGCGGTGCGTAAAATTATAAGGGTAGAGAAAATATACAAGACGTACGTGAGCGACCTATTCAACCTCTCAATTAGTACTTTATATGTGCGGCGAAGTCAGCAGGCTGCTTACATGGATGTTCTCTTTGCCAAACTCCTTTGCCAAAGACTGGCTCAGGGCCCTCAAGGCGAACTTGCCCGCCGCAAACGAGCTAGTGACGACGTTGCCTCGGAGGCTCGCCGTCGCCCCTGTAAACAACAGCGTTCCGCGCCGTCCGAGGTTGTCGATCTCGTTCTTCTGGAACGTCAGGATCGCCTGGCGAGAGAACGCGAACGGCGCAGTGATGTTGCCCTCAACCGAGCCGGCAATGTCCTCCTCGGTGACGTTGAGGAAGGTCTTGAAAGCCCCGCCGCTCGCATTCCAGAGCGCGACGCGGACCTCGGCGGGCTCGGATGAGGGCCATTTGTGCCCCTTGATAGTGTCAAAGACGCCGATCACGGTCTGGTACGCGTAGTCCTTCACGGGGAACGACGCGGCCTCTCCGCCCGAGGAGTTTATTTCTTGGGCGAGCTTGTTGAGGTGATCGGGGTTACGTGCGATCAAGGCGACCCTGTAGCCCGACTTCGCGAACAGACGTCTGGAAAATAATCGCAGTTGGATGAGTGATCTGTCTCTTCGCCAGAGTGTAATCCGAGTACGTACGCCGCTGAAGCACCAGTTCCTACAAACAAAAGATGCGCGTAAGCCTCATATTCTTCATGAACGTATCGTCAGCTCACCAGAACCATTGCCAATACCGGCGACGACAAACACTGGACGAGCAGACATGATAAACGAGGTAGTTGTTAGGAAAGGGTGGTGGAAAACAAGCCTTTGGAACCGTGGATTCCATGTACCATGGCTGAGTGGTCTTTATATACTTCAATGGAGAGCCTAAGAGAACTTGAAGCGTCATCCGAAGCCTTTCTGAGGTTTACTACGCTTTGTCAGCGAAGGCGGCAACTCTATCCGAGACTTTGCTGCTTGGTCAGCCCGACGTGTAACCGATTTCAAACCCGTCTCTATAGCATGAGTCTACCATCTGTTAGAGAACGTGTGGAGGTACAGTAAGCATGATGTCTTAATGGCGTATATCGTAGGTGCGACTATGCGAAACCCAGGCGTATTCACTCGGGTAGCATTGCTGAGAGTCCTATGAAGATTCATCTCCTCTGCGGCTGCTTCTTGTACGCCGTCAGAGTACTTACAACCGGTGCGTCTTGGGGATAAGAAGCACATTGTCACAGTATAGGGGTAGAAGCATAAGTAACGCAGTTCTTGAAGCTCTTCTATGAGAAAGTGAAGTCCTCTGTATGTGACAAGGGATGCCATAAGCAACAGCCCCCAAGGTTGATTGACGAGCACAGAGCCCTTTGAAAGCCAGCAGTGATATCGTAGTGATGTTTGAGTGTGTACTAGGTCGCGTAAGTAATCCAGTCATGCAACAATTACTGTACCTAGTGTGGTCGGGATGAAATAAGGTAGGCGCCTATCCATGACCCTCTGGGCTCTAACCTTAACCTCGGCACTGCATGACGTCTTAGGGTTTGGACATAGCATTCTGAGCTCTGCTCCTCGCTGCAATGTTGCTTCAAAATGTAAGATTAATCACTCAACCAACCTTGATTCCCTACCAACCATGTCCCAAACTACAACCCTTACCATCCTTACAATTCACGGTGCAATCGCCACACACGTCGTCGGTAGCTCGAACGTCGAGCTGAGCGCGGGCGACCTCACGCTGGTGGAAGCAGTCTCGGAAACCCATGATGAATTGGGCGTAACTGGACCCAAGATCCTTCTCACTTTGACTATTGGAAAGGCAGCTTTCCCATTATACGAGACCACGACATTTGGTACTGTTGCGGGCGACGAAAGATTGTATGTCTTTCGCCCCGAGCTTGGGAATGATATCAAAGGGTGAGCATACACTTCGCAATAGTTGCACATTAGTCATCTGAAACCAAGCTACTGCGTCTTTGTAGATACGTTCGGATTACCTTACCAGATGGTGTGAGGGACGAGGGCTCGGAATTCCAAGCACTTCAAGCGACATTCGAGAAAACCCTCATCGCACATGGTCTCCTGAAGCCTGGCGAAGGGCCAAACGAGCGAACGGTGACTATTCCCGCGACCTCAGTGACCCATGTTATCGGAGACACCACGGTGGAAATAGCGCGCGGCGACCTCGTCTTGTCGACGGTCAACACATCCGAGCAGAAGCCAGACAACGACCCGAAGGCTGTGTTGACCTTGCGTGTGGGCAACGCCGCGTTCCCGCTGCACAAGACCACATTGTTTGGTACGCTGGCCGAGAATGAGCGTACGTACGCCTTCAAGCCAGAAATTGGCAGCGAGTCAACTAGTGGCGGGTCAGTACCTACAGAAACCTTCCTTCCTTGCGCAGCAGCTTTCGCCTGACATTAATTCTAGGTATGTGAAGGTCATTCTCCCACAGGAGATTGCGTCCGCTAGTCAGCTGCAAGAACAGTTCGAACAGATTCTGATTGACTATGGTCTACTGAAAGTCGGCGTCGAAGCCGTTGGCGACGAGCTTGGGCGAAGTGTCAGCCAAGACGCAGCAGGTGTCGCCAATACGATACGCCAAGCCAAAACCGAGTGTGTGCTGTTCTGCACTTGAGTTTTGGAGACCTTCAACTAACAAGAGTGTCATAGATTCCTAACTGACAACCCGCCGACGACTTCACCTGCCACCTTTACACCCACCACGCACCGAGTCACCGCGACCGGCGCATCAGCCACAACTACACTATTCGGCGCTGCCCAGACGATTTCCTCCGCCGTCTCCTCCGCGGCGTCGACGGCCGGCGCGTGGATCTCGTCGCAAGTCGGGCCGGCGTCGCCGAGCACGGCCGAGTCGATGAACGCGCTCGTGCACGGGTACGACGCCGCCGTGCAGGGCGTTGCGGGCGGGGTCGTGGAGGTGAAGGACGCCGCCACGTCTGCGGTGGGCGATGTCGTGCAGAACGAGTTCGGGAAGGAGGCGCGCGACGTGGGCGGGAACATCGCGGGGACCGTCGGCAACGTCGGCGGGGCGGCGGCGCAAGTCGCGGAGGTCGGGAACGCGGCGGCGCTCACGGCCTCGGGCGTCAAGGGCGCCGTGGCGGAAGATAACAAGATGCAGGAGGAGCTGGGCACGTTTAGGATCGAGGAGCAGGAGCAGACTGGAGAGTTCAAGGATGTGTCGATGTGAGATAATGCTTCCCTATTTTATTGTATTATACCTCTGCCCTGTCGATGCTGAGAAGGACTGCTCTGTACTTATATCCCTGTAGTTGATAACAATGAACAAAGCTTGCTCAACAGGATAGCGGGAGGTCGCAAGCGGAGAACGTACTTACAATGAGACAGACGGACTTGTGGTAATGCGCGCTTATCCAGACTTTGTGGCGCAGAAGCTCTGACGGTGTTGCTGAACGCAGGCTGAACGTTGAACATGAGCACATTTAGCATGCATGTAGACCAAACATGAGAGCTCAGGAAGTCTACGTCGTCACTACGCGCAGTCCTCGCTAGTGTTCCAATAAGACATGGCTTTACAATTGGAACACTAACGAGGACTGTTGACAATCTGGGTACCGCCAGTCGGGTGCGTGAGACAATCCATCTACAGTGCGTACATGCAAGCCAATTATTGTGTGATTCTACTATGAATTCTTGCAAACGCACATCTATAAACTATCTATAACTCGCAAGAAAGTGTCAGGATGGCGGTGGAGACGAAGGACCAGAAAGGCATCTCCAGTGGCCCCCAGTTCGAAGTCCGCCACCGCCTTTGACAACCTTTGTTCGACAGTAAAGAAAATACCTGCCACTCCAGGCCACGTCTCCTCAATTCCAACCACCACCTCCGTGCATTGACCTCCCGGACCTTTCTGCACTCTAAACGCGCTCGAACGCGATCGCTGCCAGCCTACACCACAATAAGATCGACATGAAGATGACTCAGTTGAAGCACGCGACCCGTGTTGAGAAGAACGCGCTCACAAAGGTTCGTTTGCTCTTTCCGTCGCTCAATAACGCTTATTCGACGGCCAACGCCTATGCTAGAGTACACCTCAGCACGTTGTGCAAGTCAAATGTGAAGAAAGAGAAGTTGACTCACGTTTCCTGACCGTGTCGTTGACTCGCGTAAGAGCTTTCTCCTACGCGAGGTGGCCGCATCTAACAAAGCACTGTTTAGCATGCGCAGCACGAAGTGAAGGAGGAGTGCGATGACGGCGACGCACGTCAGAAAGAAG
Source organism: Terana coerulea (assembly GCA_024811115.1). Taxonomy (NCBI): domain Eukaryota; kingdom Fungi; phylum Basidiomycota; class Agaricomycetes; order Polyporales; family Phanerochaetaceae; genus Terana; species Terana coerulea. Next base: position 6,430 of record JAKOGH010000037.1, read on the forward strand.
CTGCTGCGCCACACATGACATCCCCTCGCCAAGCAAAGACAGAAATCTGGAGCGAGAGGTCAGCAACAATATGCACTGAGACCGACTTCAACTAACGTGGTGATATAGTGGTGACCGCCGTGCGAGAGGTGAAGACAACGAACGGGATGTGTCTGCCTATGATGTTGAGGACCATTGGCTGAGGCGTGAATGCTCAATACTCTTCGAATGCTCAATGTGTAGCTGACTTTGCTGTTCAGTTGCAGGCATCAAGAGGGAGCGCTCACCGGAAACTATTGTACACGGCTATGTGCAGGTGAAGCCAGAGCCAGTAATGCATGCCAAACAGCGAATAGATGGTCCACAGATAACCCTGTTTTCTGTGGCGGCTGCCACGGAAAACCTGATTACCAACGAAGCATCTGCCCCTCACCAGCAAAATGCATCATACTCCTCTGTGGCAGGGGACAGCGACCAGAGATCTCCCAAGTCCTCCTTGGTAGCCCCCAAGAGCGACGGAACGGAGAGCGAGGAGGAAGCCACAGGTGTGTATTCAGAGCACGACCCTCCTGTTGCCCCAGTAAACCACATACCGGTCGTACCGCAAGACGTACAATTGCGCACCGACTCGTTCCCCGCCCACGTCTATGTCCTTCTAGAGAAGTTCTCGGCGATAGCGAACGACACTAAGGCCGCGAAGGACAGGCTGCGCCGGATATTACGGAACCTTGAGGACCTAGAGGCGCAGCGGATGGAGACCACGGAGCAGTTGCGGCAATTGGGTCATGTTGTCGAGGAGGTAGAGGAAGAACCCGTACAGGATGCTGCTCACCAGCATGCACTTGAAGAAGTCAAGGTCGAGGAAGGGGAAGAGAACGCTTGGTCCGGAGTCAGCGACGTGTCGAGCGAGGGCGAAGACTCGGCGGTGGAGTCAGAGCAGGGCCGCGCTTCGCACCCCACAGGCCCTTCGAGCGGTTCCAAGCGTAGGAGAGACGAAGACGAAGACGAGGATCTTGCTGAGGTCCGGAAGAAGGGTCGGTGGGAGCCGTAACTTATATACCCTTGCGGACAAAGAGTTCTCTTGTATTTTTCTTGCGACGTCGTGGATTGTACGCCGTATAGAGAATGTTGCCTTTCAGCTCCTCCAAAACAAGCACAAGATACCGGGATAGGTATAGATGACCCAAAAAGATGGATCCTCGAGGCCGGCATGCTTGACAGAAGGACGTGCTTGGGCACGCATCCTTGATCCTAGCCACGAACAAAGACGTCGGATTTGTCCAGATCCAGTACTTGTTCAAAGTTAAGCGGTATGGCGACATGAAACGTGCAACATATAGACAACGCATAGATTGCAGAAGGATCGAGGACGTGGACGGTGGAACGAAACAGTGCTTGGGATGCCGCGTCCGAGTGGAAAAGTCGTGGAGGCACACGTGTCGGACTGATGCGGAAATTGCCATTTTGGTGGACCGCCTTGTGGCGTGGGCGCTCTTCAAGTTCAGGTGTTGCTCAAGTCGATCCTCACTCCTGCTTTCAAGCGCAGCTGTAAAATGAAGAGTAAAATGTTGCAAAAATTTCTGCTGAGAATTAATGCTAACATTACCTTTGATATATGCAAGTCAAGATGGTGCACCTGGTGCTAGAGCAATTACTTACTTAGTGTACATGTACGTGCTGTGTTTTACACGTAGTATTGCAGATGGTAAGTAATATGCAATAAAATAAAATCTCTTAGCTCTTTGCGCAAATTGTGATGCGGTCTAAGCATGATTTTTGTGTATAATGAGCGCGCGCCGCGAGGTCGTTAATTAAACGCGCATCACGTGCAGGTTCAGGGCAGGCCGATTCGCGGGCACGGATGCTGAAGGGCGTCTGTAAGCAATCGAGTTCAGACCGTGCATGCCGCGCCCCACGACGTCGAGGACCTAGTACACGACATCGACGACGTCAAAGACAACCAATACCTCCTGAGCTCTCCCCATTTTAATCTACTCCCTCAAATCTTCAGCATGAAGTCGAAACCGCGTACTTTGGTTGACATGTTCAACATCTCCGAGTCGACGCCGTCGTCCCCGGTGCCGTCATCACGCGCGTCCTCGATGCTTCCCTCATCGAGGCCGTCATCGCCGGTCTCTGTTTCAACCTCTGCGTACTTTCCACCGACTAGCTCCCCAGGCACTCCAGCCTCTTCGGTTGAACCTGCCCTGAGTGTTGAGCTGGATGATGAGGTGAGTGCTACGAGCCTCGAAGTCAGAGTGTCTACTCATATTGTTGATTTATGTAAGGACGAGGAAGACCTCACGGTAAGCTAACCAGAATATATGCGCCTCAATTCACCTAATGCCAGTACCCTAGGAAGAAGACAAGGAGAAATGGGCGAAGCTAGAGCCGTTCCTAGAGAGGGTCCAAGCATACGCTCGGATACTCAAGCAGCAGATGGAGTCCGCGAAAACTGGAGGCAAGCCTGAAAAGGCGGCGGAGAAGCCACCTTCCAGCCGTCAAACCACCACCCGGAAGGTGAAGTCGAAGCGAGCGCTGGATGAACCAAGTCCTTCTCATGCGGCGAAGAGGAGGAAGCTCGGTGAAGCAGAAACACCGGAAGAGGAGAATAGCCAGGACGAGGGGCAGCAAGCTCACGAACAGCCGCACACACCAGCCTTCAAGCAACCTGCTCTCATTACCGGTGCAACCTTGAAGGATTACCAGCTGGAAGGTGTGGCCTGGATGGCTGGTCTTTATTCACAAGGAATCTCAGGTATACTTGGTGAGTTGTCAACATATTCCTGCCACCTCTAAGTCTACTCATCGTTTCTGTCAGCGGACGAGATGGGGCTGGGCAAGGTATGTGCGGAACTGCAAACGAAGTGACATAAACTGAGGATTTGTACCAGACTCTCCAAACTATCGCATTCCATGCCTATCTCCGTGAAAGGAGTGTTGCGCCGTTCATGGTCGTGTGCCCACTTAGTGTGCTGAGCAACTGGGCAGACGAGTTTCAGAAATTTGCTCCGGAGGTATCTACACAAACCTCAATTTGGTAGAGCATAAACTCATGTATTCTTCCAGATCCCGGTCTGTGTATACCACGGGTCTCCCGAAGAGCGCGCGGAGATGAGAAGGACGAAGATGGTGATACCTGAAGCGGATCGCGAGAAGTGGTGGCTTGGTGTCGGCGGCCCTAGACCATCTTCTTCTAGCCTTTCGAAGTCAGCTGTCTCTAAGACTCCCAAGAAGCCAGCACCGAAACCGAAGGCATCAACTTCAAAAACGAAGCCTAAAACGCGTGCATCAGCCCGAGGGCGCAAGGGCCTGAATACGAGGAGCAAGAAAGCCGTCGGGACCGAGAGCGAGCCTGAAGAAGAAGCTGACGAGCAGCCTTCAGAGCCAGCTGCCAACACTGTGCAAACGGAAGATCAGCAAGGACCTGGCCCGCGCATGAAGACCATCTTTCCTGTCGTTCTGACTACGTATGAGATAGTGATGAAAGACCGCGTAGAGCTCTCAGACTACCGCTGGGGCTTCGTTGTCGTTGATGAGGGCCATAGGTTGAAGAACATGGAGTGCCGACTAATGAGGGAACTCAAGTCGCTACCTGCCAACTCTAGAATGGTCTTAACTGGGACACCTTTGCACGTCAGTCCCTTTCTACTTCTCCGTCCGCGAATTTTGGCGAGCTCACATTATGTATCAGAATAACCTTGCAGAGCTGTGGTCACTGCTGAACTTCGTGCTCCCTGACGTCTTCACGGACCTGGATACATTCCAGGAATGGTAAAGCCTTAAACTATTCACTGCTCTGCGAGATATCTAACCCACCGACGCAGGTTCAGCCTCCCGACAACTTCGTCGTATTCACCGTCTTCAACCAAGGCAACGAAACTTATCGAAACTTTGCACTTGATTCTCCGACCGTTCCTACTCCGTAGATTAAAAGTAGACGTCGAGGCGAATCTTCCACCTAAGAAGGAATACGTATTGTATGCACCACTCAGCGTGCAACAACGCGAGGTCTACGACGCAGTCTTGAACGGCCATCTGCGAGCGCTTCTCATGAAGGCAGGGAAGAATCTTGACGGGACTGCTGTGCCGCCCACAGAAGAGTCCGACAGGAAGACTGACGGCCCTCGCATGAGCAAGCGGAGAGGCGGCGCGCAGAAGAAGAAGTATGACGAGGATGAAGATGACGACGACTACTTCCGCAAACTTGAAAATGGGGAGCTCGAGGCTGACAGGGCGCGCCTTGCTAGGACCAAGACAGCTGAGGAGCTCGGACGAGAGTGGCAGCACAAGGCTCAACGTACGTCCCCGTCCCAATACCGTTACCGGTAGGGCACTGACTCAGGTTTCGTTGTACAGTGAAGAAGGTGAACAACATGAAGCTACAGAACACCGTCATGCAGCTGCGCAAAGTGTGCTCGCACCCGTTCTTATTTGACTGGCCGACGGACCCTGTGACGATGCAGCCCATCCTCAACTCGGAGCTCGCGAGCGCGAGCGGCAAGATGATGCTGCTTAACCAGCTGCTCGATGAGCTGTTCGCGCGGAAGCACAAGGTGCTGCTCTTCAGCCAGTTCACGACTATGCTAGACATCATCGAGGTGCGTGCAGTTTCTTCAGCGCGTTCTCTGACGTGCAATTCAATGTGACTAGGACTGGGCACAAGAGCTTAAGGGTTGGTCAATATGTCGGATTGACGGTTCGACCCCGATGGCGACGCGCCGCGAAGAGGTCCAACGGTTCCAAACGGGCGGAGACGATCCCGACGCACCGAGCTTATTCCTTCTGAGCACTCGTGCAGGAGGGTTAGGCTTGAATCTGGTTGCGGCAGACACGGTCATCTTCTACGACCAAGACTGGGTACGGCTGATCGATTTAGACTCGTATTTCCATGTCTTACACACCTGTTCAGAACCCCCAAATGGACCTCCAAGCACAGGATCGGGCGCACCGCATAGGCCAGACGAGACCCGTACTCATCTTCCGCCTCGTCAGTGCACACACCATCGAGACCAAGATCATGCAGCGCGCGACGGAGAAGCGCAAGCTCGAGGCGCTCGTCATCGCGAAGGGCAAGTTCCGCGCCGACGGCGGCCGCGAGCGCGAACGCACCGGCGAAGAGCAAGGCGGAGACCATGGCGGAGATCGCCGCGGCGCTGCTCCGGCTCGAGGGCGAGCACATCCAGGTTGCGCTCGAGGGACAGAGCGTCATCAGCGAGAAGGAACTGGATGTGCTGCTGGACCGCCGGCCGGAGGTGTTCGTGGACCGTGGGAAGGGGTGGACCTCGAGCGGCGTGGACAAGACTGGCGAGGAGAAGGGCAGCAAGACTGCGTTTGCGGTGTACGACGCTCCAGTCGACGAGGGCGGGGACGCCCTGGCGGGCATGATGGGTGAAGCCATCGAATAAGTGTAGCGGCGGTTTACGATATACTCATAGCTAATGTACATCGCTATCTGGTTGTACCCGGATTTCTTCTTATATAGACACATCACTATGCTATGGCATGCACGGAATCGTCGTGAGATGGTACAAAGCTAGGAGGCAACCGGCCGGGTGTACTCTCGTACTACTAGCGCAAACCGAGCCGCATAGTCCTAGACCCCCAG
>JAKOGH010000038.1:0-18062 GCA_024811115.1 Terana coerulea
CCAGCAGCTCACACCTCAGCCACGAAGAGTGTCTTGTAATGTACTTATATTGATCTCGTCCGGTCACTCAGCTATAAGAAACCTAGGAGGCAGTCCTTGGGGTATTGGATAGGGATAGTCCCTGAAAGCGTAATTATTTTGCCATGACAACTAGTACGCGGTAACGAATGGCGAGGAGCTGAAGCAAGTCTTGTAGCGGGCTTGAACTCATCGGCGTTGCTGATCATAAGCAGACCCACTAGTTTACGCACGTCAACACTTCACCCCAGACCAAGAGTTGGCATGACGTACCAATAAGGCCAAACAGGCCCATGATGCTGCCGAACACTTCGACAATGAGAATCTTGACAAACAGGTTAGGATCTGCTGCGTCTGCTAATGCGGCGGTTGCCCCAGTGATGCCGACGCAGACACCGCAAAGGAGGTTGCACACGCCAACGGTAAGGCCTCCCCAGAACAATGCGAACCCTTGGAAAGCCAAGTGAATACTGCGAATCTGGGTAGGAGCTCGCCAGGCGCACCTGTGAAGTAGTTCTCCCGTGTATATAGGTCTGCCTCAGGAATGACCGTGAGCTTCGCAGAGTAGACAATTCCAATGATCTGCCACATCATGTCAGTGCAAGCTCGCATTGCTCGTTGAGATACTTACAACTCCGTAGATGGCTACGACCTCACAGAAGATAATACTGTGCTGCCCTGTTAGGTGCTGCCACACCTGTAAATCAAAACATACGTACCTGATGAGGTTCTTCGTCCTGATACGCGGTGCTCTTACACCTCCGCCAAGGATGGACGAGCCGGTGACAAAGATTCCCCTGTTTTGCCGTGAGCAGTGATCCACCAAATGGCATCTTGACGTGACATACCACCCAGCACCCAACACACTCAATCCTATGCACAAACCAATACCCAGCGACCCCCACACATACGGGCTCGTCTCCTCGAGAAACTGCCCAACGTTGAACGCTTCACCTGAGCCTGTACGTCACGCTTCGCATTAGCCCAACCTCCTCTTGCGCAGTACAGCCAGTGCTTACCAGTGAAGAGCAAGTAAAGTGCAATCACCACAACAAAGAAAGACGGTAGGCCAAACGTGTAATAAGACGAATAGAAACCCATGGTGAGGCTGAGAGCAGCACAGAGGTCGTTGTTTCCGGAGAGTTGCAGCGCACTGCGTACGAGAGATAGGCGCCCATAAGTGGTTGGAACCCTAACCTCACGTCGATGACAGCTGGTCAGGCAGTCACAACTTGTTCATCCCATGTATCATCTCTTGAAGGGGCTACACGAGTATCTGACTAGGTATGTGTACAGGCCAATAAAACCTTGAGTGTAGCTCACCAGCCTCAGGAAAGACGAATTCTCAGTGATTATCCTCGGCCTGGATGGAGCAGGGAAGACCGTACGTTCAGCCTTAGCCCCACCATACAATTCAACTCACCTGTTTACTACATAGACATTGCTCAGAATATTAAGACACTCTACAATGATACGCCTGGTCTCACTCCCGGACAAGATAGGTCCAACCGTTGGTCAGAATAGTACGTATGCCTTACCGGTCTCTACTCACCACGACATAACCCTAGTTGCTTAGTGGGCAAGATCACTCTCCCTCAACAATTCTCAAGTTCTGGGATCTTGGTGGGCAGCGCGGTATTCGTTCTATCTGGCATCGTTACTACGACGACTGCCATGCCGTTGTGTATGTCATTGACGCGGAAGACCGTGAAAGATTGAGTGAAGGCTGGGAGGTGTTCGGTGAGTTCGATCCTTCTGGACGGCGTCTTCGCTCCTGTGGCTAAGCATATGCAAGGGACCTAAGAAAGCGTACTTTCTGCCCCACAAATTCTTGGCGTCCCTTTACTCTTGCTCGCGAACAAGCAGGACAGTCCACAAAGTCTCTCAGTTGAAGAAATCCGCAACGATTACGAAGACTGGTACCGGCATAAGCTAGACAGTGCCAGAAGGACCTACGGTGCTGATAACGAAGTCGAGCACCACAGGGAACGGATAGCTAGCATGGACGTCATGGGCATATCTGCCCTTGAAGGGCGAGTACTACTGCGTCGAAGGTGCTTCGACGTCCAGAACACTAACATTCCTGCATTTATAGTACGGGAGTACGGGCTGCTGTAGATTGGTTGTTCATACGCGTACAGAACAGTAGGCGACGGTCAGTCTTCTCCCTCTATGCTCAAACGCCCCACTCACTTGCGTTCACAGCGAAGAGCAAGTAGGAGAGTAGTAATTGGAACAGAGACACCAACATACTCACTCCGACTGCACTCTATGTCCTTTATGACAAAATATAGATGGTGGTATACACTCATCACAGTTTTGACTTTGCGGCTACACACTTGCAGTCTACGCTGGCTCCGAAGCTTTTCGGCGTAATATTTGGAATCGTTTGTATCCTTTATTTAGCAAAGGGCGGCGGCTATGCACCAATCGTGCTCACCATTCGTCCTCCCACTCGGCAAAGAACCTCGAGTTCTCTGAGTATCATCGAAGCGGCTTCGTATGTTCACAAGCTGGACGGCTCAATAGCAGATGGATGTGGCGTTGCAGGTATGTCCTTGGCATTGTGGCTTTCATTGTGACACACGTTGAGGCCCTTGTTCAGGTGGCGGGAGTGGTCCCCGTCCAGACGTTACCTAATCACAAAGTGGAGTACACGGGCAAAGGTTCTCCCGCATGTAAGTGAAGCTGCTGCTCCATTTGTTCAAATCGACTTGTATTCAGTTGAAGGTTCAGTCTTGTGGCTGGTGGAACGTTTCCATCTAGTCGGAAATCAATGCTGTGCAATCACACTTGCAGAGCCACCAGACTACTCCCATGCACAAGCCAACGGGCCGAACACGAATTGCGATGTAGTGCTCATGTACTCTACGTCTGCTGTTATGTCGCTGGTGAGCTGCCCTTCCTACTCAACCACGGGTAGTAGATCAAAGGTCTGATTCTATTGAATCCTGCAGCGCGCTTTGAGATCTATCCCTAGTTGGCTTTCAAGCATCGTCCACTTTGCGTAGTCAAGTCCATGTCGCAGCGCTGACGTTGTCGTGGGATTGAACTTAGCCACGATGGGTAGATGAATATGGCGAGTCGAAGTGCAAAACCGACAATGGTCGTAGCGCTTGGACCGGGCAAACAGGATCGCTCCGCATGAAATCTTCTCGCCCGACAGTTGGGTGCGACGCAAAGAATCAGCGCCGTGTACCTTTTACTTCGACGTACAAGTTTATCTCGCATGCATAAAAGGGTGGCGCATTCGGCTGTATTGCTCAACGAGTGTACACTGGGTACCATGCCCCACCGGCCTGAAGTCTCCTCCCTTGAGTTCCTGAAACAAGTGTATGCCCTCCGTGACCTGACGTGCCTGCCAAATCCTGATTCTTGATCCACTAGCATCATCGAAGACTATGTGGACTATGCGTTGGCCAGTAAGTCATGACCATGATCTTCGCTAGCTCGGACAGTGTACGGGGCACTGAGATTGGATGTTGTGCAGCACTGGTCTTTTACGAATACATCATAACTCTACCAATGGAGGTCAAGCTCATCTGGCGGCGGAAGACGACTTTCCCGGCCATACTTTTCTATGCAATCGCTACGTCCTGCTCCTTAATGCCACAATATCTCTTCCATTGGACAACGGCTGGGGACAACTGGTACGCTCCTCGTCAGCATAATGGCATGCATTCAACGATCAGTCATTGATTCCGAGGCACCCACAGAGGTGTGCTCTTACATTTCCTACACGCATGCAATCCTGACAGTCATCATAGTTGCGCTGTAATGCAAAGGATAAATGACGTCGCGATAGTGCTGACCTACGCCTTCATGGCAAGTGAGTAATCAATTTCGTGAAGGTGTCTATGATATGGTAATTTAATGTTCATTGCGGTAGTTTTCATGGCTTTGCGTGTGTACGCGCTATGGAACAAGAACAAAATACTCTTCGTGACGGTTTTGCTACCTGGCTCGATACCTGTGATCACCAGCACAGTGAGTTCAGTCATTTTGTCTGAGCAGTCGTTTTCGTGTGTAGTGGAAATAGGAACCTAATGAGATATAGATTTACCCGATTCACTACCACCCCATACATTACGTGGCGCAACCGGTCACTGCCCAATGCAATCTCAAGTTGGTTTTATCTCCCGGTTTTCAGACTCAGTAAGCGATTGTCTTCCTACTTTCTCGAAAACTCTCACCACGCATTCTAGACGTACGCTTCCAGGGTGACAATCTCTGCTTCACGCTAACAAGCCGATCTCCTAGTTGTGCGTGCAGCGCACATCCCCTCATTGTATCGGACGCACTCGTACTGCTTTTGACATGGATGAAGACCTTCCGACAATATCGAGATTCTCGCAAACTTGGGATGAAAACCCCTCTAACGATGATCTTCCTGAGGGATGGTACCATCTATTTTGTGTGGGTATTTGAATTATTTTCCAGACATTCTCTATGTAACTTCTTGACCGTTAACCAGCACGCTTTTGGTCCTCAACATATGCCACACAATCCTCGAATCAGTGGTTCGTCGCTCCTAGACCTGTGTCTGTTCGTACCCTGATAATCTTAATAGACAGTATCTGCAGTTAATCCGTTCATCTATACGTCTGTAGTAACCAAGACCTTTTCTAAGCGTCCATACTCAAAGCGTATCACAGGTTGACTCCAGTCCTCATAAGTCGGTTCATCCTCAACTTGCGAGGGGCGGCTAGTACATCATCGAAGAGCCAAACCTCAATCCGAATCTCCTCGCTCCAATTCAGAATACCTACCGATTTAGCAGGGAACATGGGCGAAGCTCTTAGCATTGGAGAGGACGACAATGACCCAGACGAGCAAGACGATCAGATTACGTCGCCCAACGATGCAGACGATGTTGAGCATACTATTTCGCTCGACACCACGCAACCACGACACAGTCCTAGTTCACAGGAGGATTCATTGGAAATACAAGAGGTATGTAGGATATAGTATCTTGAGATTAAAGGTTGTCATTCAATGCATCCTTGGGTCAATATCCTAGGTCCCGAGATCTACGGTATGATTGTCCAGGCATGCCTGCACGGAATATCAGTCGATTCTCTCGCCTAGTACGAGTAATTAGCGACCCGCTCAGAGGCTTTGTTCCATGTAATCGTATGCCTTACATCAGTGATTAATACACACTTATCCCAACTTTTATACCTGTAAAGCGACAACCGTTAGGTAACCTGTGCTTGTGCGCATCATGCGATATCAGTTATTGGCATTTAGTTATGGCTACACTCGTAGACACGATAAAAAAGCATGCGACTCGGCGAAGGGGGCGCACGTCATGAGAACATAGAGTAATGTTAATATTTGACATCGCATAGCTGCTAGTGCGCAGTACAAAAGGATAAGCACGTCTACTTTTACGTCGCATCCATCTCATCTGCCTCGTCTCCAAAGCCTTCCTCCTCCTCTTCCAACGCAGCCTCGGCTTCAGCCTGCGCCTGAGCCGCCGCGGCTGCTTGAGCAATTGCCTCCTCTAGAAGCTTTGTCTGCTCTTCTGACAGCCACGATAGCGATATCGATGCGGCAGACGATGACACATCCGCGACCGCTGGCGAGGGCAGACCTACGTCTGCAGCGGAAGCGTTCGAAATGGGCTCGCCGAGCGGCATAGGCGGAGGGGGCGGCGCGGGCTGATACTGTGTTTGTGAACGCGCCATGACGCTGGCGAGCGTTGGGTGAGCTCCTGTAGCAGACAACGGTGCGAAGGGCGGCGCGTCGGCGGGCGCAACTCGGCTTTTGATGATAGGGTACAGCTGCATGGCCGTCATCTGCGCGTGTTCGACCACATGCAGCGGCACCTCGCCCTCCTCGAACGGCCGGTCGTCTTCCACGCCTGAATCCGCCTGGCCCTGGTCAATGTGCGCGCCGGGCGGCACTCCGCCCGCGTTCGCGAGCTGGTTCGCAACGATACCACTCCATATCTTTGCGCGCCTTGTCGCATCCTCCTCACCCCCTCCTTCTCCACCTCCACCTCCTCGATCGCCGCCGTCGCGCACACCATGTCAACGTTGCCCTTGCCGCCCCGGCCCCGGCTGTCCTTGTGCCGCTTGATCGCGTCCCGTCGCGAGAAAATCTTGTCGCACCCGCCGCACTTCCACGCCGTCTTGTCGTGCAGCTTCGCGTGCCGCTTGAGGTCGTGGTTCCGCTGGAAGGACGCGGGGCAGTGTGGGCAGCGGTAGGGGCGGTCGACGAGCGCGTGGACGCGGTGGTGCGTGCGCAGAGAGTACAGGCGAAAGAACGTCTTCGGGCATCCGGGGAAGTTGCACGGATAGACAGCAGTGCCGATGTCAGGTGGTGTTGGCGCAGGAGCTCCCCACGGCGTGGGCATCGGACCTATGTGCACCTTACTGAGTACACCGAGCATTTGGATGAGCGCGCCTAGCTCCTGCAGATTATTCACTTGGTCTGGTCGGGCCCTTGGAGCAGACGTGATAGCAAAGAGGTAAACCTGGTGCAGAGGGTATTGTATGGACGTAATGAGTTGAGAATCTGGTGGACCGTTCGTCGGTGGATGTGAGTTGAACGTTGTAGTAACGGCATGGACGGCTTCTGTGATTTGCACGAGTATGTCCGGATACTCGATAGCTGCTTTCTTCGCGTAACGGTCGTCGCCGTTATCTCCTTCCTCTCGTTTCCGCTTTCCTTTGTCCAGCTGGATAGCTGGTGCATCCGAGTTGCGCATGGAAGAGAAGAGGACGTCAGACTTAGCCAGCGCGACGAGAGCGTCGCTGAAAGGTTTCGCCAGCCCCTTTGTAATACTGTTCGAGGTAGCGCAGCGAGTGAGCAAGTCCAGTACTGTTGTGTTATTGCTCCCAGGAAGTACGAATGTCGCCAGTGCCTGGCGGACCACTGGGTCCTTGTATGCATACGGGAGGATCCCTCGCATAGTGATCAGAGCTGCTTCTTGCCTCCTAGCTTGAGATGTAGCGGCGGCATCCTGGGCCTCTGCAGAAGAATTCGTGGATTCAACATGTTTCTCTGACTGAGCGAGAGACACCGCTGGCTGCGGCTGAGTAGGTGGAGGCCCGGTCTGAGTGGGAGCAGCACCGACAGCGTTGGCCTCGGCTTGAGCCTTCGCAATGTCCGCCCAAAGCTGGTCGCCGAGGCGCTTTGCGATTTCTTCGGCTTCAGCATCGTACTCCTCCTCGTCATACTCCTCCTCACCATCCTCCCACTCCTGCTCGTGGTCTTCAAGCGCAGAATCAGCAGCTGCCTGGGCGTCTTCCATTGCGGCGTGGCTCATCGTAACGGTTCGTCTCTGTGCGATACAATCCCTCGTAGGTGAAGTTACGCATCATGAAAACGGTATATATTGCGCACTCAGGCGTGGGTGTAGATTAGGGTCGTGAAGGTCGAAGCGAGATGTGAAGGCGCAGTGAAGGAACGGGAAAGAGAGTAAGTTTGCGAAGGCGCCCAAGGTTCCATGCCGGAGCGCCCAAAGCACGGAGAAGGCGGATACGAAGCCGCACGCTATGACTCATAGTACTTTATGTTCAACCTCAACCTCGAGTGTACTTACAGTATACTTGTATCTCATCGCCTCACGAGACGCAATACATGTGCACGGGAAGTCTGGTGTTTTCACCAAAAGAACGAGATGCCGGAAAATGCGTTAGCACAACTCCTTACAGACCGGCAAGCAGAAACACCACTTCGGTAGCAGAAACGTCGGAGAAAAGGACAGACGTGGACACGAAGGCGTTGCAAGACTGCACGACTCAACTGTTCAAGCTAAATCCGCATCGGGACGCAAGACTTTGTGGCGTCACGCCACGTGGGGCGACGAACTTCTTCTCAAGTCCCACCACCTCTTTACGCCGCATGCGCCCTCTCACCATCACAACCACGACCTCTGCCCTTTGCTTCTGCCGTTAAAAGGAACGTTGACTGCAAGATCCTCGACGAACTAGCGTGCACGCTCTACTTTTCCCGCGCGAGATTGGTGAAGCGTCGTGACTGCCGGTGGAAATCGTCTACGCAAGGGCGAACCTTTCCTTTAATATACGCTGGAGAGGGAAGCTCTTGAGTATTACCCAAAGCTGCCTGATCGGCTATTGCTTTCCAATGTTAACACATTTAGTGCCGTTATTTCAGTCATGATCCTCTCGAACGTATCATGCACTGAACGCCTGTACTTCGGCTGCGGTTCATTATGCCATAGGACTCAAAGGTGCGCTGGTGTTTTTCGAACCTTTCAGAACATGCCAACTGATACATATGGTTTTCCACAGTTTACAGCGATAATACACTAGTCTATACCCATTCTATAGCGGGCACATGAAGCACAAGCGATAGTTTACAACGTCTTGAGGACAGTGTCGCCTTCAGCCAGGACGCATGGGCCACCATAGATAACCTTGTCGGCAAGGCCGTTCTCGTTGATGTACTCGACGATGCCCTCGTCGTCCGCACCGGGCTGGAGCCAGAGCGACGGGATGCCGAGCTCCTTGGCTTGCTCGAGCAGGCCGCGGGTGATCTGTCGACAGAATTGTCAGCGGTGCCGGAGACGAGTACGCTGTGGCGACTTGCCTTGGGGCCGGTGATGACGCTGACGGCGGTGTGCGTCGGGTCGGGGAGCTCGGACAGGGCCTTGATGGCGGCGATGCCCTGGATGTCGCTCTCCTTCTGCTCTCGCTGGTCAACAGACGGACGGTGGCGCTGAAGACGTGGTACGCACGGGATGCACGGGAGTAGCCTCCTTGTTGTGCTCAACGTACCATTTCAGCACCTGTGGGTGGATCGAGTGAGCACGACCTGGATCTTGCGGAGATAGGACTCGGAGGCCTGGGCTTACCTTGGTGCCAACCTTGGTCTCGTCCTTGGACGCGCCAACAACGGCGTAGTGAGGGGCGGAGAGGTGAGCCTTCTTCTGTTCCTCGGTGCCGGGCATGGTGAAGAAGCGTTACTGGGGTGGTTGAGTAGAAGAGATGAGTGAGGCTATCTGAGCTCTGGTTTCCTTGAGGGTAGTCCACCCTCATCTTATATGTTGTGAGCCCTCGCGAGCCACGTCGGTAGATAAGAACACTTTGTCATGCTGCTCTGTGCACCATGGCGTGATGCACACCTTCGGCGTTGCTCTCAGCGAGTATCAGCCTGAGAACGGCGAGGGGTGAGCCGTACCCGTGTTTCCGCGGAAAACGTTGACAGATGGAGCGGAAACAATCATGACGATTGGCATAACGCTTCACTTGCGACGCCAAACGACAGAAAAACTGTCTCCCGAGCTGTCGTATCACCGTACTCTTGTCTAACCCGCGCCAAGCACGCGAGCCCAGTCCGTGCCGACGGCAGCCTTGATATTGCCTGCCCTTAACTTATGGTCCGTGCGCAGGGCGTCTGCAGTATATAAACCTCACTTCGCCCGTCCGAACTCTTCATACTTACCTTGATGGCACAAGCCCCTTCACATACCTGGGTTTGTGGGCCGTGGGGGCCATCCATAGCACGGCGACCCTGTCCCCAGAGGGACCCTGCGGTTTGTACGGGCTTCGGCTCGTGCACCGTCTTAATATTTCCCAGTTCTCCTTCGGCCCTCGGGCTGGGGAGGCCCGCTTTTTGGTCCCTATGCGAGGCTAACCCTAACCCCACTTGCATGCCTATTCGAGTAGTTTATGGACAAATACATTTGTTTTCCCCAGATCAAGCGAATTTCTGTGCGAGCGTTGCTGTCAGAATCTGCCACAACATCCTTTCATCCAGCCACCCTACGCGCGCTCTGTCAGTGAGTCGGTCTGGAGTCGATCATAGTGAACAGTACAGACTGTAAATGAGCTTATGCAACAGAGAGCATGTCTTCTTTCTCAGATCTCAATAGGAAGAATTTCGGCCAGAACGAGCAGCTCAAGAATTTTGCGCAGAGAATATGGGACATCTCGGGATGGCCGGCCTACCCGCTCGAGGCAGCCACAATCTCGTGTAAAGCGACACCACGAGAGTTGATACCACGCTTTGCGGACAAACCGGGTGCGGCTTAAGGCTGCCATGAGTTGGTCCGAGATGTTGAGCCGCCTGCTGTGCTGGCTCTACTGACTGGCACTCACGACGCCCAGTAAGTAACGGCACAATACAAGGCTTAGGATTTATGCTCCGCTCGAGGCACTGACGGAGTACAACTTGTAGGGGAGCTTTAAATTTCGCTTAGAAGTTGTATCACCGGCCGAACACACGTTCAGGCTTTTCGCGCACCATCATGTGTCTTACCGCCGACTTGGTGAGTCTACCCAGTCCACGCTTTCAAATCGGTATCTGCATAGCTGATGTGTTTTCATAGGCTTGTAATGCTGTAGCCAACGTCATTTTGTCCACTCGCGCTCCCGATGGCTCGCCTCATCCTGTAACTTTCAAGAGAGCTGTCGGACTACCGAACGTCCCGCTCGTTCCAGAACCATATCCGCCGACACTTGCTACCTCCGGTACTATTCCGCCGCCTCGCCCTGTGACGGAGTTGCCTCCCGCCGGCAACCTCACTATGCGCCTGCAACTTGGATCCTGGCTGGGAAACGGTGGTGGTGGTCACGTATACGAAGCTTTCCCTGAATTCAACGATCCCAACGACAACATCATCTCGTTCAATCCCCTTTGCCTCCTCTTGTCGTCAAGATTTCATACCGGCGGCGAGCCCGGTTATTGGCGCACGATGTATGGTATTATGAAGCTATGCATTCGATGCAGGGCGTCGCAATTGCACGTTGCCTCGGGTACTTTTCAGCCGAAGTTCGCGAAGGAACAGTGTTACTTCGCGATGCCAAGTTCTCGTTCCGCGACGACGATGCTGCGATAGATCTCACATTTCCGGACAGGGATAGTGCCGTCCATGATGGCCACCGGGTGCCTCCAGACGTACAGTCCGAGCTTCTGGACGCTTTCGAGGATCACTGCAAGGCCGCAACCCCTATCGCAGATGACACCATCTCTATCCTGCTCTTGGAAAGACTCGGACACCATCTTCCTCTTCGCCAAGCTCTGCCCCAAAGCCTCATGTAAGTACATGTATTCCAGCACCAATGCCCTTTGCCGAATTCTCATCTTGATGTGTAGTGACGACGTCAAAGATATATTTGCGGACGTCGCCCACCAGCGAGTGTATCCTCAGGACATACGCTATGGCAACATTATCAGTGCACCGACATCTCCCCGGGGCTACCCGGGCGCATGTGCACGAAGCACCAGAGGGTCCATACATGGCGTCTCATAGACTTTGACCGTGCACGAGAAACACTGATGTCTGAGCAGTGGCAGGCTGTATTAGCCTGGAGTTGGCTGAAGATTTTGTGGAGAACGCTACCTGAAGGAGATATGTTCAACCCCGAAGACATTGTATGACCTGTCTTCAGCCCTTATATTATCATTTTGAAGGGCGTTTGTATTGGAGCACCTATATTGACCTCTGGATCACGGCTAAGCCGAGAGACTAGCTCACGGCGACGAAGGCATCACGCAGCCTGATCTCGCTGACAAAGTCCAGGATTGGAACCCGTCTTTACCAACCCTTAGGTCTGCCAGATGGCAGCACGCTACCCTCTTGCTGCTCAACCAGCGAAGTTATTCGTAGTTCTATTTGGAAAATTTTAGTCCATGCTGCAGAAAACTGACTGGTGAACTGGTGCCTACACTTACATTTGATTCGGAGGCTCCCGAGCGCCACAAAGGCTGACCCTCCAGATCAAGATCATCGCTATCTTTTGAGGGACAATGGCGGTCAAAATGCTGGTGCTGGGAATTGTCGAGTAAACTGGGCGATCAAAAGATAATTAGTCTTAACGAGCCCTAATGAGGAGGATAGCGACTGGGACTGGTAGGAGGCAACAAACTCACCAGCGTCTACGCGGAAACTCGTCGGCGTCTACAGAAACTCGAACTCGCTCGGGATATGCCGGTGGAACTGGAAGTCGCTATACAAGAACATCCGGCTGGCTGACACTGTCATCTATATCTAGAATGACCACATGCAGATGCTCTCACAATATTTGCTGACGGTGACTTATCTGAGGGCCCACCTATGTTTGTTTCTTCGCCCGTTTTGGCAGCCGCTTGCCACGTGCCCCGGCCTCCAACGAAGGAAGACGCCCGTGAGAACAAAATAGCACTAATCACAGTAAAAAGATATAAATCAGCATATATTCAGCTCGATTAGCCTGACAGAAGGGACAGAAAGAGCGCGAGTATGAGAACAAGAGTGAGATATGACGAACGAGTCCAGGATTTAGCATAAATAAAGCAGATTTACCGTTAATTTACCTTAATGAACCCTATTTGACGCGCCCAGTCCGAGTTCGAGTGCACAGACGCCCAATTCCACTATTTTGTCCGACAAGGACCTTCATATTATCTACCTTTGTCCACTTCTCGGCAAATGACTACTCGCCCACAGTCTACATATATTCACCTCAGCAAGTTGCGCTATTGAACTGCTGCACTTGCAGGCTTAAAGGGTGGCCATTCACGGCGAGATAATAGCTGCTTTGGTTCTGTCGCAGTGTGCATCATTATATAATACTCGTTGCAAGTGGACGTGTCGACCATTATTTTCACTACGCTAGGGAGCTCTAGGCATCATACGAGGGGAGGCCCCACTCTTCCGGTTTGAAGTCTTCGAGCGATCTCAACATCTGGTCCGGTTGCTCTGTCGTCGATAATGGTGTTGGGGTGTTTGCTCGAGAGGTGAGTGTAACGAGGTTGGCGTCAGGTACCCATACCACTGGGTGTATCATATGCTTTTAGATCGGGAAATGTTCAGAAAACAAAGCACGCACCATTCATACCAGCCCTCTTTCCAGCTTGCACACCGGGAACTGCATCTTCGAATATCAATCCCTTCTTCCGTTCTTCCCTCTCCGCCTCGCTAACCTCACTGCTATCCTCTTCCTTCTCGCCCACATCCCTTCCCAGGCATTTTCGTGCGGTAACAAGGAAGACGTCAGGAGATGGCTTGCCGCGTCCCTTTGCGATCAGCCCATCGTCGGCACAGACAACCTTGCCCTCGAACAGTCCGAACAGCTCGTCCATCAGGTGCGCGGATTTCTGCACATAGTTCCGGCGCAGGGAGCCTGTAGCGACGGCGATGGGGATGTTGTGCTTCTTTAGATGTTGCACGAGCTTGAGGACTCCTGGCAGCGGCTGCACCGTCGGCCAGAGAGCGTCTTGCGCGGGGGTCCGCTGAGCAAGGTATGCGTCGATGGTGAAGGATGGAGGGAGGTCAGGAAAGAAGGAAAGGAGGTGAGCAGCAGCGTCACGTTCAGCTATGCCAAAACACTTGGTGAGTATGTACAGGGGGATGAGCACTAACCAAAGGGACGCACGTTTGCCCATGAGCCCCGCTTTGATATCCCATGTCATCTCTTTACCGTACTCCGCGAGGATATTATCTGACCGCGCACAGGCGTGAGCACATTGTGCTTAGCATAGGAAGCAACGCATGACTCACTTACTGGTTACATCGGTGTATACTCTTTCGGAGTCGATGAGTAGGCCTGCCGAACGCGATCTCAGTGTGACAAGTCCACGATTGGTCCGGGTTGAATCGCACCATCCATGTCAAACAGTACATACTCTATCTTAGCCCTACCAGCCATGTCAGCCAAAGCTGTTGGTCAGAGTTCGGTTAATCCGCGCGAGAGGTGATGAAGGCAATGAAAGAGTCGTGCGCGCTACTAGTACATGTACGGCCAGGGACTGAGAAATAGACGCGTGTTTTTCGTACTCTTTGCGGTGAACAGCAGCATTTCGAACACTCAAAGGTACCTCATTATGATTATCATTCCAAAGAATATCACAATATATATCATCAGTATCACTCTTACAAAAGAGCTGGCCACCTCACTCCACTCCGGCCAGAGAGGTCGAGAAATATTTAATACACACTGTAGATGACGAGAAGAGGAGCCGTCGAGGTATTGACTATAATTAAGAATGCGACGTGTTGTGTGGTGGCATCCAGGTTCTGAAAATAGGGGACCAAAAGCTATGTCCGCAGTCAGTGCAGATCCATTCATAATCGTAATGATGCTCGTACTCGTTGGGGTCTTCCGTTCCGCATTCCGAGCAGTCTCTGTCGCAGTGGGGTTTAAGATCGTAGTCAACTTCCTGGCTCTGCTTCAGAAATGGAGAGGTCCTTGAGAGCGGGCATGCGCGCCAGACCACGCCAAAACCTGGGTTCGAGGCCCAGGTTAGATATATCGACCTCTTGCACTTTCGAGAAGGGGGATGTGGTGGCAAACAGGCTCCTAACATGCTCATACTCATCACCGACCATGAAACGAATGGTGATGATAGCGGAAGTTGTTGAGCTATCCCAGCGATCGGTGGTCCACAAATCGATTGTAACACGATCACGACCGTGTTCCCGGTAGCGGCTAGGCCTGTAGATCTCAGCTGAAACGAATGGGATTGGGGAGCCTCTGTCGCGTCCGAATGGCCGAGCAACTGCTTCCATGAGAAGTTGCTGGTCATACCATGGCCCGTGTTGGCCAGCGTCCACGGAGATTGTAGCAAGATGTGGGAGTCTGAAATGGAGAAGGAAATAACCGCATGCTGCGCCACCGTCGTCGGTCTAGGCTACCTGCACACGTTGTAAATGGTGCATGGGGAACGGTGTCAAGCACTTCAGTTTGTCCGCTGTAACCTCAGCCGGAGTTGCAAAAGCATCTTGTAGTTCGAGCACGCTGATCAGCGGAAGACTTTTGAGAAGTTCTGCTAGTGCAGAGATGGGTTGCGCTGGATAGAGTCGGCATAGCTGCAGTATAGTGATAGTGGGTCGGAGGATGGAGTTCACAAAGGTGAACGGAAGCCCTGTGAGGTCGACTTGTGTCAGGTGAGGGAGAGATGCATCCGAGCGAATGGGAAAGCCATCAAGCCAATCGGGCGAATAAACATGTAGCGATTGCATGAGAGGGGCATCTCCAGCTTCAATGGTGGATATAATCTCCGCGTGAGATGCACGAGCTTCTAGGGCCAGATTCCAGATACGAGGGAGTTGTTGGAATACAAGAGTGTATGTCTCACGAACCTGCTCGTCATCCTCCGCCAAGTCCAGCATCATCGACTCGACAGATATCGGAACTCGGGCAGAGCGCGAGAACATCATCGACGCGCATTCGTGCGTGTGAAAACATATATTATCCCATAACGTCGGGGACCTATGGACATCATCGCGCCAATGACGGCAAACCTCTGTGAGGTTGATCCACTCATGCTTGTACGCACCGCGAGAACGGCGGGGAAGCTTGTCTATAGGCCGACCACGGTGAAGCCTTACGTAGTGTTCGAAGATCTCGACAAGGATTTCATTCGGAATGCAACCAATGGGCTGCAAGGTGTTTCGGTAGCCCTTTAGGGTGTGTATATCGCCTTCCAGTCTTGATATCTCGCTGCGCCGAGCTGTTATAGCAGCGTCAACCTCTGCTTGGGTCATGGGTGATAACTGGTCGTGTAGTAGGGGTTGCATAGTGTGCCTGCAGCATGCTACTCAGCATACAGTATTGCTCGCGGATGTGCTGCGCGCCACACTTACTTTGCTCCAGTAAATAATATTAAGGTGCCAATACTATCGTGTCGAGAAACCGGCGTACTTGTAATAGCGAAAGCTCCACGTGGAAAGCTCCTGCAGGCGGAGGCGAACTTGAGGCTCCAGTCAGCCATGAATGCATCCAAAGCAGTGAGAAATTACCTGGACACAGCTTGAGAGGAAGCTACGGCGAAGAACTGTATACACTCTCCGCTACGGTCCGCGGTCGGCTTGTGGCGTTTACGACGAGTCTGTTGTGAGAAAGCAAGTGTGTATGGGCGCTTCCTTCCGAGCGTAACAGCGAACACACAGGTCATTCCCACGGTCAGTAATGTGGTTGTCGATCTGGATTTGCAGATCGGCGTCCGGTCGGCCCGGGGGCTTGATGTCGACGCGCTGTGCCTGCCCGCTGTGCGCAACTCCTCCCTCAACCTGCTTCACGACAAATCCTCTCATGACTCTGATCGCTATGTCGCTGCACCATAATTCCACAAATTTACTCTCTAATCTCGCTCTATTTTATCTTCATGTTGCGGTGTGTGCTGCCCGGCGAGATTGTTCTGCGAAGCCATTGGTCGAGTCGTCGTCACCATCACCTTGACAGTCTCAGGCTTTGACAGGAAACATCAATGCCCTATATTGCGAGCCCTTCGATTGGGATGAGCTACTTACGTTGTATTCCGAGATCGCAGGATCAACAGCTTTTGTATGGCACACTTTGATGTGACTGACTTTGACCGCAACCACCACCTGCTTATAAGGACCTATTCGTCGCTCGTTATCCGCCTCACTTACCCCTCGTCGCTCATTTTCTTCCAACTAGCTCACTATTCTTTTGCTTGCCCAGTACACTCATCGACCGTAGGATGGACATGCACAATATCACCGTAGAAGACTCGTCCCCGTTGATTGTGAGGACGTGCGACATTATCTATCCGCTCTGCCCAGTATTGACAGTGGTCTTACAGATCTACAACGGTAACTGGACAGACTCTCCATTTGGCTCGGCGGACTTCGACAACTACTCGGGTTATGCCTGGCCGGACTTCGCTTCGTCTCATCAGGCTTTCCAGCCTGCATCGTTTGACTTTGCCTTCAACGGTACGCCCAACATATCTGCGTTCGGTCATCCCTGACTAAACACTCTGTCCGACTATTTCAGGCTCTGGGATTTACCTCTACGCCACTCAAGGCCCCAGTGGTGGCCCGTTCAACGTCACACTAACCGACACGAACCCGGACGGCTCTGCCATCAGCACAATCGAATCGTTCTCCGGCACATCTCACGGCGGCGTTCAGACGTACGATGCCGTCTTATACAACCGCACGGGCCTCAACGCCTCGCAGCAGCACAACATCCACGTGGAGACTCTCGGTTCTGGCGAGTTCGATTTTGACGCTTTCGAGGTCTTCAACGAGCTTGGAACAGCCGGCACCGCGGTACGACAAATCACAATTGATCAGAAGAGCCCGGCGTTCGAATTCGGCGACGGAACATGGAACGAGACGGGACAGATGGAGAAGAACAACATCGTTAGCAAGTACTTCCAAAATGGGACCGAGATGGGCACGGAGGACATTGGTGCTAAAGTGAAGCTGTCGTTCAGAGGTGCTGGTATTGTACGTACAATCCTTCCCTTCGGTTATGGGCTGGTTGCTGAAACAGGCTGCGATACAGGAAATTCACGGGACATGGTTTGCCGGTGCCTTCGATGTCAGCCTCGACTCGCAGCCTCCTACCACCGTTCAAAGCCATGTCAAACTCCTTGTAAACATGTATAACCGGCCTCGCGAATTGCTCTGGATGGCTGACGGCCTTGAGGAAGGCAGTCATGTCGTCGAGCTGACCAACCTGGGCTACAACGCCTCAGTGACCTGGAATCTGTTGAATATCGATTACGCTATTGTGTGGTACGTCTCTTTTGTAAGAACCTCTGGTCAGATGTACCTTGACGATGAATCTGTAGGACGGCCGATCCGAGCAATCTGGACGGCTTGGTGATCTCGAACTCCTCGACGGGCTCGACGGCCACCAACGGCACTACCACCGGCACTTCTCAGCCGAGTCAGACCAACGTCGGGTTCGTATTCATCTAACCCTGCCGAGTCTCTTTGAACTGACGTTTCCATTGTGACATTCAGGTACACATCGACACCTTTCGCCATACCCCCTATCCTCGTGGTGATTTTCTTTGGTTGGCTTTTTCCCCGCTTCCGGCTCATATAGTCTTCGTGGTCGTGTATTTGGGGCACGATCTATCGTGCACGTGTATGTATTATTCTCTGTTGTGTGATATCTGATATCTGCGCATCGGGCTGTCTGATATGATCAACTTGGAGCGAGCGTTCACCCAAGGAAAGTCTCAGTATCATCTCAAACACTCGATGATTTGCGCGCATCACAGAAGCTCGCGAGCGCATAAGTACATGTATGTCGGCCTTCAGCGTATTATCTCACTTTCCTCCGCTCTTGGTCACAGGTATACGAATGTCCATCCGCCCTTCAGCC
>JAKOGH010000039.1:0-18778 GCA_024811115.1 Terana coerulea
CCGCTCCAGTCTTAGCAATGCCACTGGCGGAGGACAAGTTCCGAATCGAATGTGACGCTTCCGACTTCGCCTCACGGGTGCAACTCTTGAACAACACCAGGATGGCAAATGGAAGCATGTTGCATTCCTCTCTAAAGCGCTCACAGCCACCAAGCGCAACTACGAGATCTACGATAAGGAACTCATGTCTATCATGTCAGCACTTGACGAATGGCGCCAGTACCTAATGGGCGCTCGGCAGGACTTCGAGATCTGGACAGATCATAAAACCTGGAGTACTTCCCGGAAGCCACAGAAGCTGAATAGACGGCAAGCTCGATGGTGTGCCGAACTTGCCGAGTATCATTTCTTGCTTCAGCACAAACCCTGGTCGGACCAACGGAAGGCAGATGGACTCACGACAGTCTGGATATGAGAATGGAAAAGATGATAACACAGACATTGTAGTACTAAAACCAGAACACTTTCGCAAACTATCCCTACGTAATATAGATCAGCACATGCTCGACGGACTAGCCACAGAATGGCTCGCAGATATTAAAAAGCACAAAGCCAACAAGACAAAGTAGTTACGATAGCGTTAGCAAAGAAGGAGACGGACTGGAAGGAAGACGAAGAGGGATTGGTTACCTGGAAAGATCGGATCTACGTCCCTGTACACCGGAAACTTCGCAAACAAATCATCAAACATCACCACGACTCGTGACCTTATCAGGCATCCGGGCCAACACAAGACTCACGAGTTGATCACGTGCAACTACTGGTGGCCACGTATTCGTGGAGACATTAGGAAGTACGTCAAGGATGTATCGACTGTCAGAAGACTAAAGTTCACACCGGATCCAAACTCGGCCCGCTTCACCTAAACTAAATCGCCTTTCGACTCTGGGGAAATCATCTCTGTCGACAAAATTGGTACACTCCCCCCATCACTAGGATTCGATGCCATCATCGTGATTGTCTGTACGTTCTCCAAACAGATAATCTGCATTTCCTCTACCATCGAGCTCAACGCGCAGCGATGGAGCAAAATCCTACGCGACCATATTGTCGCTTCATCACGGCATCCCGCAGAAGAACGTTAGCGATCAAAGAGCAGAGTTCAAAACGAGTACATATCTGAACTCTATAAGTCTCTGGGAATCAAGCCAATGCATCCACGGCCTATCATCCGCAGACCGGCGTCGGCGGATAACGCTGAAGTCGAACAGTACCTTCGACTTTCATCAACTACCGACAATCTGATTGGGCCGAATGGCTACCCCTTGCATCGTTCTCATACAACAACAAGGTCAACAGCTCCACTGAATAAACTCTGTTCTTCGTCAACAAAGGCTACCACCCTAACTCCAGAAATGAACCCTACCAGAGTAAGAAGGAAACCGTGAGAGACTTTGTAGATCGAATGAAATCAGTACGAGAAGAAAGGCAGGCGGCTATTGGATTAGCCCAGGAGACAATGAAGCGCTTCTATGACCGACGGAAGGGAAGACACGTGAATACAAGCCAGGAGACCTTGTATGGCTTGAAAGGACCAACATCACTTCCGATCGACCAATGAAGAAGCTCGACAACAAGCGCTACGGCCCGTTCAAAGTTAAACAAAAACACGGGCGCCTCCGCTTACGAGCTTGAACTCCCAAAGCGTGGAGAAAGATCTATCCCACGGTTAACGAGATGCGGCTCACCGCCCGAGAACCCTCCTCAATCCTAGGCACGGAACCCGAAGTACCCGATCTGATCGATGGACAAGAAGAACATGAGGTCGAAGAGATTCTGGACGCTAAATTAGACAAAGGAATTCTCAAATACAAGGTTCCATGGAAGCACGAAACTGGCCCGTGCAAGTATACATGGGAACCTCGATCCAATCTTACCCACTGCCAGGACCTCATCGACGCCTTCTACAAGCTGTATACCAGGCGCCCCTCGTCCTCTGACTATTCGAATTCCTCCTGTCGCATTCTGACCCAACATCAATCAGTTCATCGGACACATCGGTTCCAGGCTATACAATTGGGAAATAGGTCGTACAGACCGAGATGCGGAGTTCTACAGATCACGCCGGACGTGATCCTTAGAGAGGGGTTATGTCATGAACTTCTGGGTGTCTCTAGGGTATTCTTTTCATTTCCATTGTCTTCTACCCCTATCTATTGTTCTTTCATCGATACTCGTGGTTTCAGTATGTTTCTCTATTGTCTGAACCGCTCTAGTACATACACGAGGATACCAGGTGGTACTGTACAGTTTAGGAGTACACATGTATAAGTAACTACCGTCTGCAACAGAGAAAGCCAGTCTCGAGCTGGTCTGTTCCTCAGCTAGTTACTCGGAGACTGCACCATTAGTTCTGTCCCGGTTGAGAGCGTCGCACCTGGTACAGTTGTACTAGTTGTTGCTGACAGGTACGTTTTGGTTGAGTGGGTCATCCCTGTAGCTCACACCATGGACTTCTCACTGCTGACTTCGTCAGCGGACAAACAAGAAGTCCCGTTCATCAGCAAAACGTACAAGCGCTGACGACTGATGAGAGCTGACGAGCACTGAGAGCACTGATGAACGGTTTGGAACCGAAGTTCGAGCCCTGCTGAAGCCGGACTTTTACTAGATTTTGTATTTTCTTAGTTCCTCATGTTTCATAAACTATGCTGGACGTGAATGATGATGGTTTACTCATCGAAGCTTTGCTGCAAGAGTCGGATGCAAGAGGGGTCAAAAACATCTGAGAGCGCTCAAAACAACTACTAAGACTGGCGGGCGCTGACGGCACTGAAGGGACTGAAGCGTGCTGAGATGGCTTCATCAGTACCTGTCAGTACCGCTCAGCGCCAATGCAACTTTGCTGATGTTGCGCACCCAATGGTGACTCCAGTAGCGCTGCCGCTCTTGATCCCCAGTGAGAAGTGACCAAAATGAGGTACAGCGAGAGCCAACGCCGTCTAGCTGACTCAAACTGTGGAGTTGGATGGATGG
Source organism: Terana coerulea (assembly GCA_024811115.1). NCBI lineage: Eukaryota > Fungi > Basidiomycota > Agaricomycetes > Polyporales > Phanerochaetaceae > Terana > Terana coerulea. Next base: position 2,977 of record JAKOGH010000039.1, read on the forward strand.
GAATGCAAGTCGTAGGATGGTGCCGCCAAACCTGGACTAAGAGTTAGCACCAGCAAACGAGATGCATCGTGATCCGTCTCATGGAGCTGTGTGAGAGCACGGATGGACCTGGTTGGACGGTTGAATGCACAGTGATTGGTTGCACTTATATCCACATCATGGCAGAGAAATATAGCAGAGTCAGACAGTATGCATTTACATCTAATAGATATGTACAAGCAAGCCTATTCTAGATCTAAAACTGGCTATTTAACCGAAATCCAACCACTTCCAACCGCCTCCATCATCTACTGCGACCAGCCAAGCTCTGGTGTTTGCGCCTGCTACGTCCCCCCGATGTGAGCCCATTCTCCCACGATAGTGCCGGTAGATTAAGGTCGGCCGCGTTATCGTTGTCATCATCGCCGTGACCAAGACAGCTGCCACCTCACTCAGCAACCTGGACACACTCTGCACAATCCTGTAGTGAGCGAGGCAAGACATTTATTTAGTGAATGATACGCACACCTGTGGGGTGCCATGCGCATATTTGTGACCCTCCGGAGATATAAGCGTGGATGATAGGGACAGCACAAGGTTTCTGAATACTGTAGTGAGCACTGCAATGAAGCTGCAGTAGGTATACAACGCACCATGAAGCCTATGCTGACCAAACAGCTCTCCTGACGTCAGCACCCGAAAGCTGGTAGCCAGTAGTATGGTAGAATCCAGTCAAGTCAGAGCAAGTTTACACATACGAAAGGCAAGACCTCTCACCTGTGCAAAGAGATTTCGCGGTATATGTAGCTCATGGTTGTCGACTGAGACGATGGGGGAGAGGACAAGGATACCTGTCACTGCATCGAGAACGCGTGCAGGTATAAGTCGTCCGGGCGATGCCGCACTCGGTTCGTGCATGAACAAGCGCCAGTCGAAGGGCCGCGTCGAGCACAAGCATGCATGAAGACGGCTAGGTGCATGCGCGCACACGCACATAGGCTGCACTTGCATGCTTGGCTAGGGGAGGGAGGGAGGACATCGAAGGCAGCTGGCCGTAGGAGAGTGCATCGAAGCTCAATCGAAGCGCAGCAGGCCCACGAATAAACGCCGGTGTTGCACTGTGCTGGCTCGCAGGATTGGACTTAGACCGCTTGACCACGTTGGCTCTCGTTGGACCTTATTTTGGTCACTTCTCACTGGGCTTGATCACGTACAAACAGGGCTCGTTGTTGGTATCCAGCATGTCGGGTTTACGGAGGCAGTCTGCGGTTATGATCTCGCCGAGTGGAAGGAGACGGCCCTCGGGCCACTTGAAGGTCGACTTGCTATCGAAGTGCGGATACATCTTCAGTGTGAACTTTTCGGGCGCAATGGCCGTGGCTGAGGGCAAACGTTAGACTAGACAACCTGGAGTGAGAGAAATCGAATGGACTTAAATCAATAAAGTTTCCCTTCAAGGCATCCTTGAACTTGTCACTGTCAAGCTCGACCACACCCCAGTCTTCCGTGAATCCTTCGGGGTGACCTTGATTGCGAGGGCGGGGGAGTAGCGCACGTGGCCGATGGTACGGTCATCGGGCTGGCCCCATTTTGTCTCAACCTGGGCGTAGAACTTCTCGAGAGCTTTGATTGCTTCGTTTGTCTCCTCCAGCCGCTTCCGAACCTTATTCAGCTCCTTCTTTGCATCCGTAGCGTCATTTTCGTCCTCGCCAGCCTCCCTTGCCTCCAAGTTCGGGATCCTGCCCTTGTCAATATCAATGGCAATGGCGTGGTGGCCAATTCGCAGCTTAATGGAGTCGAGAAGCTTCTCAAATGCGCGAGTGCCGAGAAGCTGGACTTTCTTGCGAAGCGCATCGCTGTCGGCCGAATGAATACTTGTTGTTGATGTTGTCCGTCTTGAACAAGACATGGTGACAAGACATGGTGACAAGTGAGTCCCAGGACTTTGTCACTGTTGCCACCCTCGGCGAAGTAGAGGGCTATCGCATTCCTGGGCGGTCTGCCTGTCGGAGGCAGCAATAGAAAGTCCGAGAGTAGGCGTGAGGGGTCCGCGAACATCCACAGTATAGTCGACGTCAGAGACGGAGCGAAGAACTAGTGAGCCGGCCGACCGCTTGTAGACGGACTCGCGGTACTCCACCTCAACGTCGTCGATGCCGTGGCCAGCGAGAATGTGGAGGACGTCGTTGCTGGGGCCCGACGCGTCGTCAGCCCTGAGCGAAGTCGGGACGAACGCCCACCCAGATCACGACAGGACTGAGTATCTCCTTGCTATCTCCTTCGCCGGCTGAGAAAACGATCGACGTCGATAGACGTTCACAACAACTTGTAGCTGTTCAGCGTGTCCCTGACCTTAGGGCCCACCTCATCATTCCAAATATCGTTAAGCTTATGGTTGAAGACGCCAGCGCGCCTGCTTCAGCCTGCGACGCCGGGACCCTTGGGCTTAACCCAAGGCCTCTTCTGGCCTCCGGTACGGTAGATGAGCTTCGGGGGAGTAGGAGAGATGCCTGTATAGTAGAACAGGGATTCGGCTTTGGAAACGACGTAGAAAGGGGAGTCGGAGGAGATGCTGGACTGGTAGTCGTCTTTGGAGCTGACGCTGCATAAGAAGGGCTCTGAGCATGTTCCGCGAGCAAGGAAGAGACACGATGCGACAAACTCAATGGAAAGCACTAAACAAGTAGATGAGCGCGTTAGTAAAGAAGAACAGCAGCAGAAAGTAAAAGAACTCGCTTGGGCTTATTCAAGCGTCGGCAAAGAGAGATGGTTCACATACACAAAGCACAGTACTAGAGCTCATCTTGAGGTTTGATTTTTGAGGTTTGCTCGACTGCAGCCGGACAGAGTGCGGGCCAAACGCCCGGAAGACCACATACAGACAGGCTCAGGGGTCACTGGTAGTGTTGCCGCGAGGTAAGGCCGCCTTAACCTTAAGGCAAGGTAAGGCTGCCTTAAGCTGATTTGTCGGCAGGCAGTGGCGCCTCACGGCACATAAGGCCATGCCTTGGCGGGGCCTCAAGGTTTAAAGGCTCTCCCGCCTGCAAGTATCGTAGTTTCTTGTTTCTTGTACACTCACAGTCTATTGGGAGTCCTAAGAATGTCATTAACTCGAAAGGAATGCATATTAATGTGGAAAACAGTCTTCCACGTTAGCCTTACCGCTGGTGAGTAGCACAATAGTCGCCAGCCTGAGTGCAAGACTCCGAACCTCTCAGAGGTTGCCGCTCTCTATGGCTGACGGTTTGTCATGGTAGATATATTGGGTCATTTATAAGAACACACAATGTCACTACATTGCCTGTTCACCACGAAAGTGCTGCTCATGACCTTGAGCTCATTTTCTCGCTGCAAATATATACACAGGTGCCAGCACTTTCATGCAGCTAAAATTCTCTGATGTCTTCTGCGGTTTGTCTTTCTCCTTACAATACTTTGGTCTATGCGAACGGAATTCTACCCGTTGTACTTATTGAGTGCCATGCACATCGGTGGTACATGTTCGGGCGCTAATGGCTAGCTCTCTGGAAGGCCGAATACCGGCATCCTCTCAGGCTGGGCAGGCCACGCCCCACCTGGGCCTCAAGCACCTAAGGTTTCAGCTCAGCCCACGGTGCCTCGCTCACCTTCCGGCAACACTAGTCACTGGTCAGGACAGCCGACCCAGGCCCACTTAGTGTTGCCGCGAGCGAGGCGAAGGCACCGCGAGGCAGCGGAGCTTGAAACCTTAGGTGCCTTGAGGCCCATAAGGTGGGGCCGTAAGGCCTGCCTTAACCTTACCTTCGAGAGGATGCCAGCGATCCAGCCTTCCTTTCCAGAGAGCTAGCTATTAGACGCCCGAACATGTACCACTGATGTGCATGACAGAATGCAAATAAGTACACCCGGTAGAATTCCGTTCGCATAGATTAAAATATTGTGAGGAGAAAGACAAACGGCAGAAGGCATCAGAGATTTTTTCAGCTGCACGAAAGTGCTGGCATCTGTGTATATATCTGCAGTGAGAAGATGAGCTCAAAGTGAGCAGCACTTTCGTGGCGAGCAGGCAGTGTGGTGACATTGTGTGTTCTTATAAATGACCCAATATATTTACTATGACGAACCGTCGGCCATAGAGAGCGGCAACCTCTCACGAGAGGTTCGGAGTCTTGCACTCAGGCTGAGCGACTATTGTGCTACTCACCAGCAGGTAAGGCTAACGTGGAAGACTGTTTTCCACATTAATATGCATTCCTTTCGAGTTCACGGCATTCTTAGGAGTCCCAATAGACTGCGAGTGTACAAGAAACAAGAAACTACGGTACTGGCAGGCGGGAGAGCCTTTAGGCTTTGAGGCCCCTTAAGGCATGGCCTTATGTGCCGTGAGGCGCCACTGCCTGCTGACAAATCAGCTTAAGGCAGCCTTACCTTGCCTTAAGGTTAAGGCGGCCTTACCTCGCGGCAACACTAGGCCCACTTCCCAAGCCAACCAATCACAGCGCTCCCGTCAAACACCGTCAGTGGTCACCAAATCCGTCATCGTGCCGACGCGCGCTTGGAGAGTTGTGGCGAAGGCGCCGGCCAAATATTTCCTTGGCGCCGCCGTGCACCGCGCGCTGCTCAACGTTCCGCTCGACTTCAGACTCTACGTCACAGTACCATCCTACGTTCCGCTTGAAGTGGCTTGTGTTGCACTTCTGTCGTCTCGAGACCAGCCGTTACGCAAGCACGCAGAGGAACAGCGCTACGTGTCTCGAACAACGCGGAGGAGGCGAGGCACAAAGGGATAGGCTTGTCTCGGTGTTAGGGGCGAAGTGAAGCGGATTGTGAAATAGGATATTTACTATTCAGTGAGCAAGAAAAGCAGATTCTGCGCGAAGACACGACCACTCACCATGCAGCCACTTGCGCAGTACCACTTGCCTTCTGTGCGTCTTGTCAGTCTGACACTGCTCGTGCCGCCCGAGAGTCTTCGCAGCTCTACGCCCGGTTCGACTTCCTCAGGTCCAGGATCACGTATTCCTGCAACAAACAGCGGGTTAGCTGCAACGTCGACCCCTCCACGTACCCGTTCGCGCTCTGGCTCCGCGTCTTCCCTCGGACCAACTCCCCAACCGCGCACGCGTACGAGTGGCAGAACGCGGTCGCATACGGCGAACATGCCTCTTCTCTTCTCCCAAGCCGGGCCGTCCAGCTCTACACCAAACCTACGCCCCACGCGACCGTCCACGGCAGCATTGCCGCTGCGCATGTCCGAGCTGGGAAGCCCGCCTCCATATTCCCCGAGCCACCCGCAGGAGACCCTTCTTCGCCCTTCCTCGCCAAACGCGCCGCGTCGTCTCCTCACTTGCACAGTCCGCCGCCAAGCCCGATTTCTGCGCATGTGTATTCACAGAGCCAGTCTGCGTCGCGAAGACCTTCGCATAGTGCTGTGAATACGCTTGCGGAATCGAGTCGTCGGAATGCGTATGCACGCGCCGAGACCGAAGAGGATGAGACCGACACAAGCCCCGAGACTGAAGATGCGGTCGTGTACCGTTCGCGGTCACGTCCTTCTCACCCACTCCGAGAGCAAGGCAGCAGAGAGACGAGCTTCGCCAGTACCCTCCGACAGCGATTCTATGGCAAAGGCAAGGGGCGCGCCGATGCAAGTGAGCGGGACAGGGTGCGATTTATCACGACCACGCCAGGCGTAGCGTGTGCAGGAGAGACAGAGACGGAAAGCGAAGACGTGGTGAGTTTCTGCCCTCGTCATTATATATGTTTTCTGTTGCATATATGCACCACCCAACCCCAAGGACATAATAGACCATGTGACTTTGCATCTAAGCTTCTCCCGAGCCCATTCATGGCGTGCTGCATGCACTGGGGGAACGCAGATCATATTTGCGCTGACGTCGCTGTCATCAAAGTGCGCTTGCACATGATTCCCGCGGACCCAAAGCTTATATATGCTGGTCTCTGTCCATTCCTCTATGTCAATCAGTTATTTACCAGCACTTTGTCTCCCCCACTGCATCACGTATAGCCTCGGCATCTTCCCACCGCCCGCCTCACCCCGTCATCGTCCCTCTCGTCCCTCCTCACCGCTGGCCGAGAGTATTACTATACCGATATCCTCGTCCACGTCAAGCACTGGAAGACGCACCATCCTCGCCTTGGGCCCGCTGCTCTTTGAGTTTTCAAGACTGCTCTCAATCGTCCCGGCGATATTTGGGACGATGTACAATCTTTACCACATCATACGGCCCCCAAACCGGTATAGAACAAGTTGGTGTGGCGCTGCAGAGTATGCGATATGTGTCCTATGGGTGAGTACACATTTTGTTGTTTTGCTTTGCTTTACTAATATCGGTTGCAATAGTCAGTTTTGACAGGCTGGCAATGTCTGCAGCTCACGACGGGGCTCTTCAAACGGTGGCGAGTTTACTACTCGCCTCTGCCTACGCTGATACGACTCTTTGCATTGCAAGGTGAGTCTTATCTCTATCTCTTCCCGACCGAAGTGAGCTGCCCACCATGGATGGCAATTCGGTCAAGAATTGGCCAATGTGTCCCTGCCCATAAATACGAATTCGGGGCTTGTAGGACCCGTACGGCACGCAGCTCGCTGCTCCGCTCAATGTATATAATGGTGCTAACCCCGCGCTGCAGCAATCTGTTGGCCCGCCACACAATTTACGCTCACGCTCCTCGACCACGAGGTGCGGCCGCTCGTCTGCTGGGCGGTGATCGGGACGACGACGTGCTGCTCGCGTGCGGTGCAGATGTGGGTGACGAGCAACATCGTCGAGCCGTGCAGCCCTTCCGGCGTGGCGGGCGGCGGCGCGGACGCACTGAAGCGGCGCTCCCGGCGGCGGTGGGACTGGAACGCGGTGCTCCGCGAGTGCGCACTCCCGGCGGGCGTCGCGTACTTTGCGATGGCGTGGATGCTGATGCTGCGGGTGGAGTGGGGTGGGTGTTCGTAGGATATGACGGTGTGCGGTGGTGGGACTGGGTCGCTGGAATACCCACCATTAGGCCAGACTTTTGTATAATAGAGCGCTGGTCCGCGGTACATGCATGTAATGCCAAATGACATTGTTAGAGACTACTACAGGGTGGTTTTAGTTTACCATCTTCACTTTGTTTTCACCTACGTTTTTCTTAGCATCTTCCGTCATTTGTACATAAGGCAGTGACTGCAACTCAGCTGCTAGCAGAAAAATGTCTCCATAGGATAACGGTCTTCGGACGCTGTCGTTTCTGCAGGCTGTTGATTTCTTGTTATCTGGAGTTGCGTTCCCATTATCAGATCTTGCCGTGCTGCCTCCGTCAGTGAAGCTTTGAAGCCCCGCCCGAGAGGTCCTGACTCCTTCGAGCTAATTTGGCAATATCTTTCAAAGCGGCCTGCGCGCTAAGCGATAACCTTTAGATCTCTCCTCCCTCTCACCATGGCTGACAGGCTCCTCATACCTTCCAGTAAATCTTCCACCACAGGATGCGATCTCCCACCTGAGATTGTTAATCAGGTTCTCCAAGCACTGTTATATCAGGTTCAACTCCAAGCACTGTTATACTTGCCCGCTCTCCACAAAGAGTGGCAGAAAATACTCTCATCATGCAGCCTAACCTGTTGATATTGGGCATTACACTGTCATCCGTATATCTTCAAGCGGCTTACGTTACATTCGCGCGAAGATATAGACCAGCTTGTCTGGTTCAACTAGCACCCCATCCGTGGACTGCCACGGCTTCAGGAGTATGCTTACAATTGGACCGTCGTGTGCGCGGAGGCCTGGAGCCCTTGGCTGCACTACGCTCTCTTGAAAAGTGCGGCCCTACACCCGGCTGGCCAGGAACCATCATTCTGGTACCTGGTTTTTTCCTCCAGCAGCCCCGCCGCCCCGCCCTCGCTTTCGGCCCTCACTTCCCCAGACATTGCCCCTTGGACTGTTCAGCCATGTTCGCTCGCTAGCGCTTTCCGGCTTGCGCTTTCATTGCATTACCGAGCTCTTTCGGCTTATCCGGTCTGTCCCCAACTAGAGGAACGCGGCCCGTGGCCGCAGAGCCCTTGCTTGGGATGTGTGAAATCACAGGAGACATGTGAGATAAGTGTCTGAATGGAGATCTGGTCATTACGAGGACCGCCCCTGCAAGCCCGGTTGAGAAAAGCGATATAAACATCAAGACTTGGGCGACATACATGAGGCTACTCCACCAGGTATGACAACTTGAACTGGTTCAAACTGGGTGAAATTAGTGCATGGACAGACGCCAACTCGCCTCGCGGGCTTTGCCCGCTTCGACTCGTTGGCGTAGTGAGACAGAGGGCGGCCCAGGAGAGAGCGACGGCCAAAGGTAGGGACTTATGTAACCCGGGCGCTTGTTACACGAAAACCGGCTTCAATTAAGGGGTCCCAGAACCCTTGTCAAGCAAGGGGATGCGAAGCAAATAGAGTACGACCACGTTATCTTCGATGATGGGACCGCCGAGATGGTCCCCATGACCATTGCATCTCGGCGAGCAGGGCAACATCGCCCACATGCACTGAAGTGGACGAGAGCGGTGAACTGTGGAGGGCGTGAAGCTGAAGCAAACATTGCACTTGCTACGGTCATTCTTGCGGCGCTACATCCTGATGTTCAACCGATTTTTGGATGACGTGTTTCGCATACCGATTGTCATGCTGTGTAGCTTCTTCAAGCTAAAATCACACCCGGCGACAGTTATAAATTGGGCCCGCGGTATGTGCTACCATTAGCATCATATTCAGACCGCTGTAACATTATTACATAGATTATTCACGTCTAGCGGTCCAGTTCATGACCCTGGACCCGACAGTGCCCTCTGAAGCCATATTATTGACATTTGACTTCGCCAAACTCTCGCATTCACATACTACCGGTCAGCGACAGTTGGAGCTGTACCTTTCCGACCACAATTATACCACGGAGGACTTTTCTGAAAATGTAGACTGGAAACGCCTCGATGACGTTCTCTCTACCTACAACAACATTTATAGTTTCACCATAAACCTCCGTGTCTCTACCACATACATCTGCAGATGGCTTCTGGAGAAGATTTCGACTGGACGTTTTCTGTATGCGACCAACAGCCAGGGCAAGCTCCGCATCCGCTACGACCCGGGTCCGACACTGGCACAAACTCGTCAGACATCTGGCATTGGTCATCTGGCTCAATGGTGTCCTTTTGGCTCCGACGAAATACACATCAGGCGACGACACCGTCACACTCACACGGCCACAGATATTCGACTATATGCTATGTGAATCCTGCAAGGAAAAGGATAATTTCCTACAATGGATCCGGGTGGATGGCGGTGATGGGTATAGGAAAGAGGTGGCGCGAATTGAAGCACAAGTGGTGGGAAAAGTGGTGGTATGGTGGACGTTCGGCTTGAGCAAGGTGATTGTGCCAGCAATAATAGATACTGACGCAGGAACGGGTACGGCGGCCGCTGTGGGTAAGAGTAGCGTTGAAGATGTCCATATTGCGCTTTCTACAGCGTAACGCTGTCCTTGTCAATGAGAACAGTGCATGTAGCAGGAAGGTAGTGGAGATCAGCGAATCTACACGGCTCAGCGGATAGCTGGGAAGCGGCATAGGCTAAGACGAACGGGCGCGATAATCAAAACACTTTTTCGACATAAATACACCGCTACGCTTTCACCAGCCTTCCACCCCGATGCCAGAAGAGCTGCTCCTTATCCTCATCCTCCCAGATATCCTTGCTCCTCCAATCACCAGCCTCCTCGAGCCATCTGTCGGTCGGCCTATCCATACAGCATCCACCAAACAACCACTTCCACAACGGCGTCCAAAACCATTGCCACCACGCGATATCGCTCCGGGTGCTCAGGACATGCTCATAGAACAGGAACGTCCCGCCCGGCTTGAGCACCTGCTCGCACAGCGCGCGGATAGTGTTTCGCGGCTCGGGGACGCCGCACAGGGAGATGATGGAGGTGATGGTGTCCACGGAGGGCTCGCCACCCAAAGCAGAGTTGATGAGGCTAATGTGCTCTGCGCCGTAAGGCAGCACGAGCAGCGTGCCGGCAGCCTCAGTGAAGCCTACGCTGTTCGCCAATTTGCGGATCTCGGTGTGCATGAGCTCATTTGGCTCTAGCGCTACGTATTTGGTGACCTTGTCGCGGTTTAGGTACTGTATGGTGTGGCCATGACCTATATCGCTTTCGTCAAGACCAGTAAATTGTAACCGTAGTAGGGTAAGCTGGACATATACCTGCACCAATATCCAGTACGACGCCGGACGCGTTTGGGGTTACCAAAGACTGTTTGAGCTCGCGTGTGTTACCGTCAAGGCCATTGCCGTAGGGAACCCAGACATGGGCCATGTACACCTGCGAGAGCTCTAAAGGGCGTAGAAGCAGCGTCGGCTGCTTGAGGACCGCTTGCAGCGTAGGGAAAAACGCGAATTTCACGGTCCCCCATATGTGGACGACAATTTTGAGGGCTTTGCTTAGTTTCATTTTGGAGAACGCGGCTGGGGTGGTGGTTGGGGGCAGAAAGCGTGAAGCATGCGCGCGTTTGGGATTGCGACGGTCTTAGGTTCACGGGGTCCCGTATCAGGTTGATTGAGGTGACTCATCAAGTTCTGAAGGCAGCGCCCTGGCCACCCCGTGCAATGGGCACAACCTGCGACAACTTATTACAATGGCGTACAGCTGTCGTTGACAATGCAGGTAGACGAAAAGTGATGCGGGTGCGCAGACCTATACGAATCAGCATGTATCTGGGAAGCGGCGTAAAGCAAGACGAACGGGCGCGACAATCAAGAGCTTCTTTAGACACAGCTACGCTTCTACGCTTTGACCAACTTTCCACCTCGATGCCAAAATATATGCTCCTTGTCCTCATCCTCCCAGATATCCTTACTTCGCCAATTGCCAACCTCCTCGAGCCACCTATCAGTCGGCCTATCCAGACAGCATCCACCAAACACCCACTTCCACAACGGCGTCCAGACCCACTGCCACCACGCTACATCGCTCCGGATACTCAGGACATGCTCGTAGAACAGAAATGTCCCGCTCGGTTTGAGAACCTGCTCGCACAGCGCCCGGATAGTGATCCGTGGCTCCGGAACACTGCACAGAGAGATGATGGAGGTGATGGTGTCCACAGAGTGCTCTCTGCCCAAGGCAGAGTTGATGAGGCTGATGTGCTCTGCACCGTAAGGCAATACGAGCAGCGTTCCGGCAGCCTCAGTGAAACCTGCGCTGTTTGCCAATGTGCGGATCTCGGTGTGCATGAGCTCATTTGGTTCTAGCGCAACGTATTTGGTGACTTTGTCGCGGTCCAAGTACTGCACAGTGTGGCCATGACCTGTATGGGTTCGTTTAAGCATCGTGAACCGTAATTGTAGTAATAGGGTGAGTGTGAAATGTACCTGCGCCAATATCCAGTACAACGCCGGACGCGTTTGGGGTTATGAGAGATTCTTTGAGCTCGCGCGTGTTGCCGTCTAGGCCATTGCCGAAGGGAACCCAGACATGCGCCATGTACACTTGCGAGAGCTCTGAAGGGCGTAAAAGCAGCGTCGGCTGCTTCAGGACTGCTCGAAGCGTAGGGAGAAACGCGAATTTTGCGGTCCCCCATGTTTGGCCGAGGATAGTGAGGGCTTTGCTCAGTTTCATTCTGGAGAACGCGGCTGATATGGGGGTTGAGGGCAGAAAGCGTGAAGCGTTCCCGGGCTGGGCGTCAAGCGACGGTCTAAGGTTTCCGAGGTCCGTGTTAGCCTGATGACATATCATAACGCCCTCTGCCACCCCGGCGCGCGAGTAGTACAGCGGCCAGCCTACAGTACTAGTCCCAGGCGGAATGTCCGGGGATAACTTACGATACGAGGGCCAAAACTGGGAAAGCGGCATTGTGAGGCTGAGCAGACCCGAATAGATTGCGTTGTTGCAAGGATAATTGTCCGCACTCGACTGCGCATAACTTCGCGTTATCACAACTGCCACTTCCGCTCTCCAGGACGTAGCGCACGATTACGCCGGATATAAACGGAGCGCAATACTAGGGCAACCACTGCGCCAACTAAGAGAAAGCCCGCATTCACGAAATGTCCAGTAGGATATCCGGGGGCCTCTGAGCTTTTGTAAATATACAACCCTAACAGACTGTCAGTATACACTCATCTCTTGGCGAATAAACATACCCATGAGCTGTCCGATGTTTCCAATGGAGATATTGAGCGGTACGCCCAACGTTGTCGCGCCTGTATTCCTCAGGTTTTCCATTAGCCAGCTTAGCAGCGGCGCATCCATGGCAAAGGTGAACGGTAATGCAATGCAAAGCAGAGCATACCGAGCCTTGAAGGCATGTGGTGAAAGAGCACCTTCGTGCCCAGAAGTATACGTCAACGTAGTGAGTAGATGAAAGTTGATTGCAGACCTTGTATCAGAAAAGCTACTCCCGCTATCACCAAAGATGCAAAGGAGGCCCATGCCCTCATCTCTCGCTTGTCAGACTGCCACGCGACGTAAACCGTGACGACAAACGCAATAGCATATGGTGGGACGGTGAACAGTTGGGCAGCCAGCCCTGTGTACCCAAGGCCCGACACAATGGTGGGCGTGAAGAACGCCATGCTCGAGAACGCGATGGAGAAGGCGACACACAGGGCGTGGTGAAGGTAGAGCCGCCCGTCGAGCAGAGTGTCTCGTGCGTCCGCCCAGGTGATCTTCGCGTGCCCCAGCGAGGCAACGCCCGCGATGCGTCCGACCGCCAGAGCGCGTTCGGATGGCGAGAGCCAGGTTGCGGTTTCGGGAAAGTCGGGGAAGAAGAGCCAGACGAGGATTGCGCATAGGACGGAGGGTGCCCCTTCTATAATGAAAAGCCAACGCCAGGCCTCAAAGTCATGGACGCCGTTCATGTGGCCAATACCAAATGCGATCGCCCCGCCGAAAGCCCCGCCTGCAGTATGAGAGTATGAGTTCGCCAGCAGGGCTGTGACCAGGGTAATGCATGATACGCACCAAGCGTGGCGCTGCTTATTATCAGCGATGCTCGAAGTGCACGCTCATTCGGTTTGTACCAAAACGTCAAACAGTACATCAAGCCAGGAAACAAGCCCGCCTCAAATATACCAAGAATGAAGCGAACCGCTGCTAGGCTTGGAAAGTTTTGGACTGCACTTAAAATCATTGTGGTCCCACCCCAGCCCAGCATCAGCAACGCGATCCTGAGATAGCTCATGTCAGCTCCGTGCGGAAAATCAATGAATAAACCTAAGTCATACCAGCGGCTTGGTCGAAACCTCTTGAGCATGTAGTTGGAAGGAGTCTCAAACACGATGCTCGCTACAGTAAAGACCATAAGTGCAATCAGGTATTGCTGATCAGAGAGGCGAAGCGTTTGTGCAAGAGAGTCTCCTGTCGCACTGTTCAGTATTCTTGCGTTGCCCTACAGCCAAAGCTCCTCGTCAGACCCCGCCAGTGTCGATTGAATATATACTTACGATATTCGCTCGATCGAGGTAGAAAAGCAGATAGATGAACATAGAGGCGGAAAGCAGGCGGATGTCAATACGTCGTACGAGTCTACATCCATTCAAAATCCCGGTCAAATTTTCGCTAAGCAATCTGAGCAGTAGACAACGACTGACCTTGCCTCCGCGCCAGCATCTACGTCTGCCTCGGGAACTGCTTCACGTACGTACTCCTGCAGCTCATAATCCGATGAACTCTTCTCGACGTCCGTGCCGACGTTCTCGTCTGGAGTGGGGATCATCTGTAGAGCTTGTGAGGTGAGGGGAACGCTAGGTACAAGGGGATGAAGTATGAACGACCCTCTCACCTTCGCCACTTTTCAGCATCCTCGTCCGGGAGCTTAAGCAACCTATGAGATTAATCACTCAGTGCCACATACACCTCTCATCCGTAAATACTTTACCCATGCTCCTCTATAACCCCATTTGTGATACCCAACGATCTTGTGACCCAACCATGAAGGTTTGAAGATAAAACCTGAGAGTTCGACTGCGGGAACACATTGAGTAGCAACGGCTCGATCCTCCGTGTCCGTCACACTAGCCGATAGCAGAAGCAGACAACGTACATTATCGTCGAAATCCATTAGCCGTGGGTATGAGTACATCCTCCTGCGCCCCGCGCCCGGGCTCTACTAGGTACGTAACTAGATATACAATAAATACGTGCCCCATGATAGTGCAATGCGATGCGACAGTGGGTGTAGAGTGTAAAGGTCCCGGTGAACGATGCTTGGATATGCAAGGTCTATGGGCTTGTGGCTATAGGTGTCCGCGGGAAAGACGGGCAGACGAAGTTCTACCACCACCGAAGTTCTGTCCACATCAGTGGCAGGAAGACAACGCAAGCGGTCCAGAACTATTCAGGCAGTCAGTTAGCAGGCATATATGCGAGATGAAACGGAAGACGTACAACTTGTATGCTCTTGATGAACAGTACGGGGTAGGTGTCGATGGTGGGTACATACCGTACGGGCTTCCCGTCAGACCCAATGACGGTCCGTGGGTGGGTAAAGAGCACCCATATCGAATAGAATGCGACGGCGAAGAAGTGGGAAAAGAGCACGACGGGTGATGCAACAACGCTGCGATACAGTTAGTCTCCTGTGTGACGACCAGAGGAAGGATACGCACCCAGAGAGTAACGACACAGGGCCTTCGACGCAGTCGCCGCCACGTTCAAAGTACTTGAAACATCCAACTCGCAAGACTTCAAGACCTTCGTCTATTCTCAACTGTAAGCTGATGCGAAGACTCAACATGGATAGTGATGCGTACCATCTCCGCCAAACAAGTCATACAACGCGACGCTGAGGATGTTCACGGTGCTTGCCAGAGGCTTTCTACTCCAGTGCCATCGGTGCAGTAGGTGACTCACCTCCTTCCAGTCCGAAAAGTCGCGGACTTGTGAAAGGTATTCGCGTAGGATGACGACGTCGTTGAACGCACACATCATGCCTCCACCAGTAAGCGGGTGACGCATATTCCACGAGTCACCGAGGAGAATCACACCCTCCTTCGTGTGCTTTCCGCCCTGCTCTGAAGGTGGGAGGAAGGAGTTCGGCATCCGTCGTAGTCGGTCGTTCTCGAGTGCCTTCTGGACGGGGATGTGTAAGGCAGAGGGGAGCTGGGGGACGATGTTATCAAGAATATGGCCCTTTAGGTCGCTCGGGAGGGGCGCCTTGATGTCGACGAGCATGCGGGTGTCGTGTGTGCCAATCTGGTAGAGGAGAACAGGGCCAAAGTCCTTCACAAGCACGACCGTGCCGTGCTTCGCTATCGGGAGCTCCGCGTCCTCGAGCACGACGCCGACAAAATGGCTTTTCAGTTCAGGCTTGCGAGCGGCGGGTCCCATAACGGTGGTACGGAAGTTGGAGAAGCAACCGTCCGCGATGACGGTGAGGTCAGCGAGGAATACCTCCTTCTCGACCGCGCCTTCTTCTTTCCGCGTTGCACGCACCCCTAGTACACGTCCGGTGACGGGGCACTCGATGAGCTCGCTGACCGTCGCCTCCACGACCTCTACGCCTTTCGCAACCTGCGCCTTCTTCCGAAGAGCCTGGATGAAGCGACCGTGGTGGAAACTACGCCCCGTCTTGCCCTGCGGATAGGGAATATGTACGGGCTTCCCATCCAGAACGACGCAGTAGCCATGCACCGGTATTGCGTCGATACCCTCCACGCATTCCTTCATGCCGAGTTTCTGGAGCGCGGCTATCCCGCCAGGTTGCAAGAGCTCGCCGACGATACGGACGGGCTCAGCAAGAGAGCGTTCAAGGAGACATATCCGCAGAGGCTTCTCTGTCAGGAAGGGTCGACAGTGCGTG
>JAKOGH010000040.1:0-29074 GCA_024811115.1 Terana coerulea
TGATGCGGGCGTTGAGCTCGTGATGCGAGCATCGAGCATACACTCGGCGTAGTTGAGGTCGGCCTGCTTGGTGTGACGGGCCTTCTCTGCGGCCTCATCCTCGGTGGCGGTGGCAGCGAACTTCGCTCTCCTGGGGCGGTAGCCAGCTTGACAAGCTAGTGTCGTTCTCACTGGGTGTGTCGCGCTTCAGTGGGTCGACCCTTGTTCGGGCAGCGTTAGCTTCCGCGATCCACTGCTGGCGGGCAAGCTTGCGGAGCTCTGCGGCCTCGCGGAGCTGGGCTTTGTGCAGAGTCTGGGATTCATCGTTTTTTGTCGAGGGATTGCTAACAATTTTGTTAGCACGAAGAGATCATTTAGAGCGAACTCTGACAGTGTTCCAACTCACGAACGGAGTTTCACAGGTTGCGGTGCTCAATATCCTGCATGGCGTCTACGCAATGAGCGTTGTGCTCGTTGGCGTTGATGACTTCCTCAAGGGTCCGGATGTGCTCCTGGGACCTAACGACTCTGAGCTTCTCAGCAAGGGCTAGTGCCTTGCGAAGCGGAAACTAGTTGCCATTGGCGAGCCAAAGCTCGCGCTCTCCTTCGATGCGAGACTGAATCTTTTCGGCCTCGGACTTGGGGAGCGGCACATCAGAGGTGAAGTCGTTCACCACTAGGATGACCGGTGCGGCGATGTAGGAGTGACCGTGGTCAGCGTCCTGGGCCTTGCCCTTGCCCTTGCCCGCGCGCTTGCCGGCGCTGGGTCTTCTTTCCCTTGCCGTTGCTGGCACTGTCCTGCTGCTGCTGCTGCCCGTTAGGGCGCTGCTGCTGCTTGAACTGGGGATCCTTCCCCTTGTTCTTGACGGTGGTGACGCGTTTAGCCGACTCGGTCTGCTTGCACTGTCCACCGGAAAGCTTTCGCTGTTCCCAAGCAGCAATGAGCTGCTGTCCGTAAACCTTGGGTTCAGGGGGCCCTAGAGGGGACAGGAGACAGTGACGTGTCGACCATCTTCTGGTTTAGCGTGGTAACGGTGGTGATGTGCTTACCGTACCCTGGTGTCTTCGATATGAAGAGTGTCAGGTGCATGTAATCGTCCACGGTAGCATGGACTGCATCTAGAGGGTTGATGTGGGCCTGGATCTTGGCGATCGCAGGTGCTGGGGACTGATCCTTGGGAGGCGAGTCTCCAGAAGTCCCCTGAAGTTGGCATAGGCTGTATCCAGAGTGTTCTAGGTGTAGGTCGTCTGCAGGGTCTCATACAGGGCCTTGGCTGTCTTTTTGTTCTTTACCAACTGACCGATCTGGTAAGTCAGGTGAAGGCGGATGAAGCCCATGGCCCGGAGGTCGTCGTTGATCCAATCGTCGAGTTTGTCGACGGCCCTGGAGTGATTGTGCTCGTTGCCGGGCACTTTGCCCGAGACGGGAGCTCAGAGATGGCAGGGTTAGTACTATCAGCTGCGATTGCAGCATGACCTGGAAATGTCGGAATGGTGCGGACTAAAGTCAGTACCGTCGGCTGTGTCGTCGTGAGCTGACAAGCAATTCCCTGAGTGCCTAGGAATGACCTCAAGGTGTTGTTCCAGTGCTCCCAGTTGGTTTCGTTGAGGATGGGGACAAGCTTCTCGAGTGAGGAAGACATTGTTTGGTTTTGTAGGGATAGAACTGTCAGTACAACGTACTGACATGGTTTTAGCCAAGAAGGGGCCCTAAAGGGCACCCTCGTGCCTGCTCAGCTTGCCTGGTGCAGATGGTGCGCTGAAGAGCGCAACCGTCAGCGCACAATGGCAGCGAACAGGTACAGGCGAGTTTACCAATGAGCTAGTTGCTGCTGCCAGTGACAGCACAAGCAACCGCATTATTGGGGCTCATAACCTGTAGAAGTGCAGCGTATACAGCGGCGTACACTCCTACCGAGGCCTAGAGGAAGCTAGAATGGTTACTCACCTGATATGCTGGTTTGGATACATGTAAGTGGGTTGAGAGTTGTAAGAGTCTTATTATGTATAGCGCAGAGGAGGCCTTATATACAATACAGGGTGACTGTACTACAAACAGGCACAAATAGGTACCAGGACAATAGACAATAGGCATCGTCATAGTGGAACCTGGTAGAACCATAGAGAAGATATGAGCAGAGCACTTACGGCGCCTATCTGACTCAACATCGAGTTCTGCTGACAGAGGTCAAAGACCGGACCAAACCGGACCGCGGCCACTATGTGGAAGACGGTGCTCATCTAATAGGAGATCACAGGTCTATAAGCAGAAGAAGGACATCGACGACAAGATCGTAGAGCTCTTTTGCCTGCATGGATACATTCTATGACATTGTAGATGGCCTGAACTGTCACATACCCAGGATTCTGAAAGCACGGGACCTATTCACATGCATCTCACAACAAACTGTGTAATGCTGCCTCTTTGTTCAGGAATCCTCTACTTCCAGCAGATGTACGTGCGCAAGTATTCTATCCACCATCGAGAAGTACTGAGGATTCCACAATTATTAGTCAAGAAATATTTGAAGGCGGTAACTAGTGATTGGCAAGGGTAAACCCTCTATGCTCGGAGGGCAACCCTTACCCTTACCCTCCAATACCCTTACCCTCATAAAGGGTAAGGGTTGAGGGCTACCCTTCAAACCCTTGCCAAAATAGGCTGAAAATAGTGCTTTAAGTGCCTTTCCCACTTACTTATAATGTTAGTCTTCTATTTGAGTGGCTTGCATTGGTATAGAAAGCACTTACAACACTTGCAGCCCTCTCTAGCAATATGCCTAGTGCTTGAATATAGACCCCTACCAGACAAGGGTTAACTTTCCTCAGCCCTTACCTGTACCCTCTGTACCCTTACCCTTAACCTCAGAGGGTTTGCAAACCCCTGCCTATTACTAGCGATAACGACCATGTGCAAGCAGATCGACAAGTATATGGAAGTGTTCAGCAAGCTACGGCTGGAGTTCGACGGGTGAGTGGTGGCTGATACTGCAATAGTTGTGCAAGAGACGAGCCTTTGTGGTCATCCCGGGATAATGGGTACGATGGAGAATCTTGGTGAGCGATTGACATACTTATTGACATTCATCACATTGCATGCCCCCAAACCCGCTTTCGCCGTTTCCGTTTAATGCTTGTAATACTACCTGCATCTTGAAACATAATACTGTTTTTGCAAATGAGAAGCTCGAGCTCGGGAAGCGTTCATGGTGCAAACTGTGTTCGATTCTCCCCTGATGGCCATTGCATTGCAGCCGGCTATAGAGACACTACTATATGCCTCTGGGACACATCCTCATATGAGCAGATGTGGCGAGTGCTGCCTGGCCACACGCGAAGCAGTTTGGTGCATCACCTTTACCCGCGAACGGTCAGCCGCCTTGTCTTGGAATCGGCAAATGCTACAGTACGACTCTGGGATCTGCATACTGGGGAGTGCTGGATGCTATCAGGGTGCTCGAGCTTGGTCCAATCAATTCATATCACGCCCTGGGATAGAGAGCATGTCATTTCTGGATCAGTGGATCACACCATACGGCAGTGGAAGATTACAAAGGTGCACTTCAGTCACTTCAAGACCTCTTTTGCACACCGGTTTCCTGCTACGATTTCTGTCAGAACGCTGGCTTTGCTGGTTACAAAGATCAGCGTCGGTCAACTGAGCATTTGGAACTAGTGATGTGCCGGCCCGGCCCGGCCTGAAAGCTGCGGCTTCGGCCCGGCTTGTAGGGCTGACAGCCCAACCCAGACGTGAGCCGGGCTTTGAGCCGTGACTATGGCCTGGCTCTGGCTTTGCACGGCCCAAGCCACGGCTTCGTACTTGCAAGATGGCAAACATTTAACGCTACCAAGGAAGTTCTCGTAGGCATAGTAAGTGATACAGTCATCATATTGAGTGATTAAACACTCACTGAACGTAGAGATGCACGCCAATTGCCCGTCCCGAGATGGCCCTACATGCATCAGTTGCGTTAGTGCCTAACACGTCGAACATAGCGGCGTGCCCATTGGCGCCAATATACTGTGCAAACGTGAGTTTTTACTCCCTTGTGATAAACTATAGCTCACCTGGTCTGGTATGCAGCCGTAATATTGTGACACAGTACCCTCTGTGCACCTACTGCGGCCGCGGCCTGACGGCCTGGTAAGGCCCGGCTTTCACTCAAGCCGGATTTTGAGGCCCTATTGAGCCGTTGCTCAAAGCCCGGCTTGGCCCGGCTTGAGGCAGCTCGGCTTTGACGGCTTGACGGCCTGAGGCTGGGCCATCACATCACTATTTGGGACAGCACAAGTGCCATGGTGACCCGCACATCACATGAGAACCATACATCCCCTATTGCACATCTCCAACTTTCTCCCGATGGGTCAATGATCATTACGGGATCCTCAGATGGCACAGTGCGATTCTGGAAGATGGCATCCCTCGATCTCTTCAGCAACTTCCCTTCGGTACATCCAGACACTGTGGTTGCCGTGGCATTTTCGACAGATGGCGAACATGCGTGGTCGGCCTCGGCTGGTGTACTGAAGCAGTGGTTGCTCACTGAAGACTCGGCTCTGCTTCAGTCAAGTATCCCAGTTGCCGTTGAAGACTATGGTGAGGTATTTTGTGCAAGTTTTGCGCCTGACTGCTCAGTCCTTGCGTTGCGGGAACCAACAACGGACATGTGCTGCTGCTGAAATCACTGACTGGCGACATAATCTGGGCAACTTGGACAGAGCACTACGAATACACCTCTTCTGTCTCTTTCGCATCAGACGGCTTGTGGCTATGCTCTGGCTCCAGCTATAAGACCATTTGTCTTTGGGACAGCCAGACAGAGGAGCGTCTCGGTGAACCGCTGCAAGGGCATGCCGATTACTGTACTTTACTGACCAAAGTAGTGATCATAGGTCACACCCATTTTCAGTCGACCTTGCCAATGATTTTCTTTCGATTTATGGCAATTTTGGGGATTCGTCGGCGAAAATGATTTTAGGCGCTTCGACGCTTTGGTCGTTAAAGTACAGTATGTCAGATCAGTTGCATTCTCTCCTGATGGCGCGTGTCTCACCTCTGGCTCCAAATGATGAGACAGTCCAAGTTTGGAATGTCAACACGCAGCAACAAGTGCAGCGGCTGAATATTGGGCAATAGCCGACATTCATCAGCTTCTCCCCGGGATGGCAACAAAATTGCAATACTCACTGAGCCCGGCTTGGTCCAACTTTGGGCTGTTTCACATGCAGATCTGTTAAGAGGTAAGTCGAGTAGCTCCCTTTCTCAATTAAATTTGTTATTTACAACATCTCTCTCGAGGACCAGCCATGAGGAGGATTCTGACACCGTACTATTCTCTCATAACCCAGACCATGCTCTGCCCTGGGAAGGTGATATTTTCCCACTGGCTGACAGAGCCTCTGATACAACGGCAATGCAGAGCAATAGGGGCACTGGTATCAGTTGGGGAGCGCTCAAGATTGGGATTTGGAGAGAGGTACTCTGGGTGGTGCTTAGGACCTAACAGAGAGTGCCTTTTCTGGATGTTGAGTCAGATAGACGCCGTAAGCGCTCTGCTCATATCTTCTCTATTGTTCTACCAGGTTCCACTATGACGATGCCTATTGTCTATTGTCCTGATACCTATTTGTGTCTGTTTGTAGTACAGCCACCCTGTATTGTATATAAGGCAGCCCTTTGGCGCCATACTCGAATAAAACTCTTACAACTCTCAACCCACTATCGTGTGTATCAACCAAAATACAGGTGAGTAATCATTCTAGCTTCCTCTAGACCTCGGTAGGAGCGCCGCTGTATGCGCTGCACTTCTACACTGGATCCCGAAGGAGTACCGCAACCGAGTCGTGAAGCCTGGGCTGAAGCAGATCATTGGCACGCCGCCCATTGAGCTCGACCTCAGTCGCTTTGTTCATGGCGCAAACTGGGTGCAGTGGTGGTCCGATGAGCCAGTACAATGCTTCGACTCGTAGCTTTGATGTTCAGGCCACTGCTCATTCTACACCTATCCATCATACACCTACCTCGCCATCCTTGTCCCTCAGATTTCTCGGCCTGCATCCGTTCTGCCATGCCATCGATTTCTTTCCAAACTGGTCCACTGTTGTTGCTAAATAGTATCTACAACACTACAAGATGTACCTGCGCTTCATACCAGTACCTCGTACGCTCTCATTGCCATTATCCCATTATAAATGACCCAGTCCTTGAATTGCGAAAAAAGTACAGTAGCTTGAAGAGCGGGCTGGAGACACAGCTTCATCCAGTGATATCCAAGCGGCTACAAGTAGACGTGCGTGAGGTACACCTTCGGACACGTGAACTCAAGCGCTATGGCCGACACGAAGCGTCCGTGAGCGACGTTACTTAACCGGGGTCGACGCTGGCCACGTGTTCCCCATCAACGCCACAAAGGTGTCGCCCTCCCACCCAGCAATCACTTCCAGCCAATATTTGTCTCAACTAACCGTAACTCTGAATTGCTCGTGTACATGAAGCTATTTTACTACAAAATATCAAAGGTCAAATAACTGGCTACAACAGCCTCTGGAGGCAACTCCACAATCCACGCCTGGCCTAGCAGCCTCGCTCACGCCCGCCGTGCTCGTTCGCTGATGTAGTGCGTGACCGGTCTCCGGCTGGCCACTGCCTGCACTGTTCGCCCTCCATCGCAGAGCGCGCTGCTGCCGCCATCGTGGGGGATTTCCTCGGTTTACTGCCTTCGGTACTGGTACCTAGGGGCGAGTGCGTGGTATCGGGGACACACGGTTTGTTTCATGCGGTGGGGCGGTCAGCGCATCAGCGCGCGGCTCATCAAGGAAAATTAGCAAGGCTACACAGTGCTACGTAGCCTCCATAGAAATAGTAGCCCAGTAGACAAGTCCCCTTTACGTAGTGCTGGGTAGCTGCCACTCTAAGCTCTGTAGCACAATGTAGCAAAGCCGTAGCGGCCGTAGCAGTCAGGTAGTACTCGCGATTTCACTCTGCAAAACGGCATTTGCATTATTACGTGCACAAGATACCTGTGATCAACAATATATATTACAGAAATAGATACATGGCACTAGTCTACATATACCTGTTATAACAGAACAGGACTACAAATCATGCTACACAGATGCAAGGAATGAGTGGCCAGGCAAGTATCTCAGTTCATGCATATGATCTGCGGCATATGGTAGGTTAGCATTTGATAAGTAGTGTGGGATAGGTCAACTTACGGGGCACTCTTCCCGGACCCATGCTCGACATCTCCTTACCAGCCATACCTACCCTAACGTACTGGGGCGTGCTGCAACAGCACTGTGAGGCATGAGTAAAACTGAGTTGCTTGTTTGCATACCTCTGACATATTATATGGACAACGGCTGACGGCGGCGGCGAGCGCAGTGGGTGTTGGGGGCGGCAGTCGTCGTCGACACGCTTCGGCACTTCGCGGGGCCCATGGTTGGCGCCCTCGTTGGCGGTGGTGGGTACAGATTCGTCTTCACCGTTCGGCGTCACTCGCGTCCTCCTCTTTGCTGCCTACAAACCGCGCAATCTGGCTTCCAGGTTGTACTGCTGCCTGATCATCGGATAGGGATTCTTCGCAGCAGGAAATTACAGCCTACCGAATGAATCTGCTGGATAGGCAAGGGCCGTAGGCTAGGTCGGAGCATTGCGTCATGTCGAAGCTGACAAAAAGCCGAGGTGCATGCTGGCAGCGGGTGTAGCAGATGATGGGGGAGGAGAGAAAGTGAAGGAAAGCCTCGGGGGAAAAAATCATCAAACGCGTGCGTCATCTGTTGAGCGCCTGTACTTCAGGGCGGGCATTTCAGAACTTGAGCACTCGAAGGCAAGTCTGCCTCACCTGCGCACTCCTCTGTCTTGGCCGAGCATTCCACCCGCCCCCGTCGAGTTGCTGCCGAGCACGTAGTCCACCCACTCGAGGTTGTCGGACTCACCTGCGGTGCCCAGCCGCGCGCCGTACACGGCAGCCACCAAGCGTCCGGAGAGCGCGTCCCGTCGGGGTGCTCCTCGTCGTCGTCTCCGAGCTGGAGCGCCCCTCGGCGTCGATCACGGCGCTCTTCGCTGTCGACTTGGCGAGCAGGATGTTCTCCGCCCGTATTCTCTTCTGCAGCTCGCCCTTCCAGTCTATCTCCGCCGTAGCCTTGCATTGTGGGTGCTTGACCGCGTGCCGTGGGTCGTCGAATGGGTAAGATAAGAACGAGGCTCGCCAGACGACCTGGTCGTCCCTGCTGTAGACGATATCGTGTAGATGCCGGCACGTCCGGCCGAAACATGGGCAAGATCCTTGGGTTCAGAGATGAAGAATGGGGCTGAGGTGAAGGCAGAGGAATTTGAATGCACGTCTTTATTATGCCAATGTATACCAGTATCATTGCTACATTAGATCATGTTGAGACTAGAAACATCCATCGTTCTTCAGAAAGCATTAATATACATTAACCTATGCTGCAGCCAGTACATGTTGCTACGCACTTCAGTAATGCAGCTACACAGCACTACGGAGATCTACGGCGCCATGCGCCATCACTACAAACGCTACAAACGCCGGTGTAGAATGCCCGGAACTACGGACATTTAGGCGTTTCCTGATGCTTCCGTGCATGGTGCCCGCTGCTTTCATGCGTGTGTCCGCCTCTGCGTTACCTTCGCCACCGCTGACCGCTGGATGTCGCGACAGACGTCCGCCGCACCGTCCTCACGCGAACGCCAACCCCGTCGGGGACGGAGCCGCGTCAGATACGCACACAGGCGCGCATTGACTGCTTGCAACAGGACGTGCAGCCAATCTCGCCCCGGGCGGCTTGGTGGGCCCGCCGGCAGTCCAGACGCGCTGCTTGCGATCAGACGTTCCGTGCGTTCGTTTGCCTGCGCTCCCCTGGTACGTTCCGCTCGTCATGACCTTTGATGGCGGCAGCAGCAGACCGCGCTTCCTGGCACCTGCCGCCGTTCTCGCTGCCGCCGCTCGTGCCCACGTACGCAGAGAAGCGGCCGCTCCGCATCAGCTCTCTGCGCGTGTGCGTGCTGTGGCGACGCGTTTATGCTTCCTTTCGGTGTCCTCGTCCACGTCCTCGCTTGCGTGCGCGCCGCGTTCGCGCGTTTGCGGTCTTCTCCACGCCACTGTCACCCGCGCCGGCCACTTGGTTGCTTGACAGACCACGGCGACGCCCTCGTACGCCGTTGCAGCCAGCGGCACTACGAGCATGTGGCTGGCTGCACGTCCGCCCGACGTGACCGCGCCGGCAGGAGCGCGACGGAGCCGCCGCGTCTGCGCGTCGTCGCGCATGGGTACGTCCACGCCTTGTTCGTCATGTTCGCCTACACTGACTGTCCGGCGGCAAAGTCCTCGGTGGGGCGCGGCACCTTGCCCGCCTTTCGGGCAGAGCGTGCAGCACGCCGGCATCCCGAAGGACCCGTGCGAGCAGAGCCCCGTCGATGCTGCCGCCACTTGCCTGATGCGAGGACGGCTGGCGAGCGTCAAGCGCACCAACGACGTATAGCGTTTGTACCAATGCGATGGATCGCTGCGCAATCTAGTTTTTATCCGGTGAAACTGGCGTAAGATGTCCATGGGCACGGTACTTACCGATAAACTCAGCGTCCCGCCAAATGGGATACAGAAGTAGTCGTGCGTTCCGATGGGGTGTCGTGAGTGCGGCTGCGGCCTAGCGATGAGAAGCCTGCCGATGCCAAGACCGGTGGTAGACAGAGGCTAAGCCGGTGAAGTCATGCTCGAAGGCGCCGCATTTCGCGAGCTTTAAAGCGATGCATATATTAAACAACACGCGCTGAGTAGACATATGCACCACGGTGATGAGATCTCGCGTTCGCGCGATGCTGTCGCGCATCTGAAGGCCCAAAGCGGTGGTGTGCGACGAACACGCGCCCGCTCCGCAGGAAACTTGGCGTTTGTGTACCACGCATCGCTATGTGTGCAAATGAGTATTTTCATTGTACTCGTACTTCGTCCGTGCTGCTAACTTTCGGCGGTTGGGCTTGAAGATGGTCCGGTCTACAAGACCGTCAGGCAGGCTATTCAAATTTACAAACTATACCTTACGTACCTTGACACATCCCCTACTCTGCTTATCATCTATTCCTCCAGCGTATATCCGAAAATTCGTTGCGTGGCGCCACATGGTCACCAGACCGCGCGGAAGGTGCGAGGAGCCCACAGACGCGTACGGAGCGTTTCGTGAAGCTCCACGCCGTCGTACGCCAAGTTTGAAGGCATTTGACCGTGTGCCTCGTGCTGCGGAGGCTCTAAAGGGTGCATGGCGGCCAGCAAGCTTGAGGGGGTGCAGTGAGCGTGCCTTACAGCGTGCGGACGCCAGAATCGAGATTCGCCTGTACGTTTGTCAGCACAAGCGATGTGAGGGGTCAGAACGGGCGAGACGGCGGGCTGTGAATGAGAGGTCGGCGGGGAGGTGGTAGATGGAGGGAGAGGAGAGTGGGCACTCACAGTGCAAGCAGCGCGTTCTGGTTCGTCCTAAGCTCGTCCTGCACATGTCTGGCTGCGCTCGATTGCCCGCCAAATGAGCGAGCGGTGCGATGACGAGGTCTGACGATCCATGAGCGTGGGCCCCCATCGCGGTGTTGTGACGGGAGACTGGGGTAATTGTGGGCGCACTGGGCGGGTGTATGCAGCCCTCGACGCGTCGCTTGCAATTGGGATCGAGTGAGCCACGGCGAGACGAATGTGACAGGTTGCATAGGGTTAGGGCTTGTGCTTGGGCGGATCACTGATGCTTCCAAGATGCTTCTACAAAAGGAACGTCGGTGATTAGCGCTGTCTGTCGCGGTGTCGGCGTCGGCTAAGCCGCAAAGCGTTGCGCTCATTGCTGTTGACCACCACCATCCCCTTCTTCCCTCCGTCCCTCCCTTCTGTTCTTACCTCTCTTTGGCTTGGTACTCACAACTCTATCAAGCAATCGCACGAGTTTCCTCAAGAATCCCCGAATATGGTTGGATCTACCAAGATGATAGTGCATGGCGGTGCTATGGGTGTTCACATAAGAGACGCGTAGCTGACAGGGGTGTGTATACTATACGGAGCGATACGTATCTCTCTAAGATTTCTGCAGGTTGCAAGACGGGAGGATTCTACAAGTCACCGATGACGAACCAAACCATCTCGTACTCTGACTCGTTCAACATTACCTGGGATCCCACATGTTTGGACATCAAGGCACTCGACATCTATCTCCACGCCTCTGGGGCATCAACCTCCCGCATTTACATCTGGAGGAACGTTGAATTTTCTGCCGGAAGCTAGAAGCTACTCTCAAGTGTTCGTGCTGGAACTCCGCGTCTGTCCATCTGTAACTCGCAACTGAAGCATATAACACGCCTACGTTCATGGCCACGCTGCTCGCCGGACCTATCTTTATCGCGAAAGCCGACCCAAAGGAGCGACGTCCACCGACATCATAGCCGGCTCTACCGCTGACAATGCCCACAACGTGCCGCAGGAGACCCATTTCTCCAAGGGGGAAGGTCTCGGCAGCGGATATAATGCCGCTGCTCGTTGTCGCGGCTGTCATCCCCACCTTGTACATCTTAATGAACCGTGAGCAACAGAAGGGCAAGGACCAGGCGGAGTGGAGCCAGGCCATCAACAAGCGCATGTTTGCCATCTCGACCGACTTGAAGCCCATGTCCCCGGGAGCTGCTCATTCCGCTATCAGTACCAGCGTGGCCGTCGCATGAGCTGAGAACCGCCAGTTCAGCACATTCGCCTTCGGTGCAATTCGTCCCGCTGGTGCTGTCGACGCTGGAAGGGCTGGCAGTGGTGTAGGACGCATTGATCTGTCGACGCCGTAGACGAGCGGGCTTCGACCTGGTCCGCGTCCCATAGTCAACACCGACGAGCGCGTCTCTCGTATCTCCTTCGCCACCGACACCCGTCTGTCCGCCGATGGTTGCCGCAGCATCTATAACTTCCGTCTCAAGCGTGCTATGCACACCGGGCATGTCCCTCCCATTCCCACACGCATGGACTCTGGCGAGCTCTCGCCAACACAGAACGAGGAACCTTCGTCTCTCGCATTTGACGATA
This sequence comes from Terana coerulea, assembly GCA_024811115.1. NCBI lineage: Eukaryota > Fungi > Basidiomycota > Agaricomycetes > Polyporales > Phanerochaetaceae > Terana > Terana coerulea. The sequence goes on from JAKOGH010000040.1 coordinate 12,042, forward strand.
TCAACGCCCGCACCGACGAGGATGAGATGCAGAGGTTCGTGAGGACCCCCAAATTTTGGTCGGAAGGCCTGAGCCCAATTCGGACGATAAATCTGTCAAAACAAGGGGTCGCGCGGGAAGGCAAACGCGCGAGCGTTCACATTACATTTCGAGTCGCTATGTATACGTCTAGTGAGTCACATCCGATAAATCCGATGTAAATAAGAGTAAACAGAGAGCGCACGAGGCGCCCATGAGTTCAAGCTCGACAACTCAACCAATAAATTCAACAAAATCTGCCTATCGAAGCCCTGGCGATGCGCTGCAGCCGAGGAATTGCGAGTGAGTGCCCGTTGCGATTTGCCCGCTTGGACGGCACTGACGTGGTCCGGGTTTCACTTACTTGCGCATCTGGTTCACTGAGTACAGACTTGCTTCGGTATTCACGTCCACGCTCGGCCTCCAGTCGTGTTCTCTTCTTAGGCCGAGTCTCGCTCATGGGACGAAGTTCTGTCATGTCGATGAAGAGGAGCTCAGGACTGCCCACCTCTCCAGAGAATAGGCTACTTGATACTTGCGTTCTGACCGTTACTACGAGTCGCCGCTAAACTGGCGACGTCTTACTGATGGCCGCTGCGGACGGTCCGCCTTCCTCACGGTCTTCATGGCCTCTTGATTGTCGGGTGAAGATTCGTGGCGGGACGTCAAAATTGTGAAAGCATTGCCTCTCGCCATCGAGCGTGGCCTACCACCATTGCTGTCGCCGGCTTGCCTCGGCTGCCCCGCTCCACCTCGCCACTCGCACCTTCCCAGTGGGGCAAGTATGAGACGACATTGTTGTCTCTCAGATGCTTGGCTACGTTCCACTTCTGGACGCAAGTCCAGGGTGGAACGTTGAAGTTTGCCGCGCGTATGGGTCTAACCCTAACCCAGCTCCCGGTACCCAAGTGCATACATTAACCTAGACGGCCGTGCCTCTTGCCGTCCACGCTTGAGCCGCCAGGCCCTGCTCGCCAGATGAAGACCTGTTGCGGAACGTCACAATGCCATTACTGTCTACTGGCACCACTGGCTCACCGACCGCTCTAGGTTCTTGCACTCCAATCTCGGACGGCTGTGCTTGCATTTCTACTACGTCTGGCTTGTGGGTCGACGGTCTATTACACCGAGACAGCAGGCTTCTTTTACGCGAGCTTGTTCTGGCTTACCGCTGTTTCTCACGTCTTGGCCGGCGGATAATGATCTGTTGCGAAATGTCCAACGATCAGCGCCTTCGACAGAGCCATGTGTTACGCCGTTGGAGGTGAGTCTTCTTTCCTCAGTGACAGTGGCCCTGCTTGCTAAGCACTCCCTCTATCTAGTTCTTAGAATGTTTTTCATGGAATGCAATGTCCTGCGCAGCAATATCGACCCAACAACATTATGATTTATGATTTATGCGCAGCATGGGCTAGAAACAACCGGGAAGTAGTCTACGGACGAGTTCAGCGCATAGGTCATTGATGAAGTGACGCCTCGAGCTCCTGCGTATGCCTCCTTGTTGCCCTTTCTACCCCGTAACATGATCTCATTCGATTTTACCAATCGCAGTACTGCGCAGCCCACGCTCAATCGGGCCACACTGCTTCTTAGTTGACCTTGACAACTCAACAACTGTGGGATATGAGTCTATTCCACCGAAATCTCGGCCGCTCATGTGTGGCAGTGACTGGTCTCTCCGCCGTTTAGAGGTCATCTCCTTTGCCGCTCAGGGCGGTGATATCGCTGCACCACGCCTCGGGTGCGATCACCTAACCCTAACCCAACAGACAGCGGGCTCGGGCCAAAGCACCGAGTCGGGGAGCGGTTTTATGTGTGAGTGGGGACGTCACTTCAACTCTGCCGGCCGGAGTGCCAGCAGGAGTCGGGGACCGAAGACCTCGAGGGAGGTAACGGTCAGGGCGAGGTCTGTAAGGGGGACCGAGCGAGAGAGCACCGAAGCTGAGAGACTTTGGGGACAACATACGAGGGGACCGGGCAAGACTCCGCCATTGAGTCAGACCGCACAGCCAACGAGCGAGACGAGTACTAGACGAGAGCGGGATACCTAAGAAGCACCGATGTGCTTGTAGTTTTAACGCGTAGCAGGGGCGTGAAGAGGGGGAAAGGTAACTTGTATTTGCAGAATGTATGTACAGAGTATTTATATGGGCTCAGTACCTAACAGCCAGAGCTAATGGACCACATCCGAGAGAATGAAGGAGTGGTTTGGATACAAAAGTGGTACGGATAAGGAAAGACCGAGTCGGGATACACTAACCAAGGATATGCCGTCGCCACACAGGCACTGAGCACCTATGAAACACGGGGCGGGACCGGTCAGGTACCGTCCATGCGCCCCTGGGCGGGAATGACTTGTGGGGTGGCGCACAACGCAGTGCTGCTGTCTTGGTCGTAGTTAGGTATGTGCCTAAGTCCAGGGCAGGAGCTCGCCGGGGCTGACGTGGCCCGCATCTTTCGGACTGGTGACCGCACTGCCTGTTGCGAGGGACTGCACAGGCTCTGGACTGACGTGACGGAGGGGCGCCGTTACAAGGTATCTCGGGGAGAGTAGTTCGGGGACGTCGATGGCTCGGGGCTTCGGGGATGGTGTCCGGGGTCCTAGTGCGATCGTAGAGCGTAGTGACGAAAAAGGCAATTTCTGGGGTTTCCGCGCTCAGGGCGCTTACCAGCGTATCAGCGGGATGTACGGTCAGTGCTTGTGGCAGCGACCTGTAAGTTTCAAGTTGACTGACGAACTTCATTATCCACAGGACGCATGGCTGATACTGGTGGTAGATTCTTCTGATCATAGTTGAGTGATGATTTCGGACTGTAATACATGCGATTACTTACATGAACTGTAAGTTACACGTAATATCCCCTAGGCGCGTAAAGTATGGTGTTCTGGAGCTGAAGGCTATGTTAATACGAGTAGCCTAGACTTGCTATTCCCGGCTTCGAGAGCTGGTAATCTGTAGGCACTAGTGGACTCAGTGACCGTTCGGATGCCGACTTTGGACCACCGCCGTCTCCATTGAGCAGTTACTGTCAGCTTTCCCTGTTGTGTATATTTCTGTGTATGCACTTTGTCTCATGAGGTAATCATATACAGCCCTGCCTCGAAGAGCGGCACATCGCCTGTACTCCTAAATGTACACGCACTTCACACGCCACAAAGGTCCCGCCATCTCCATGTTCGGTTACGATCGGAGGCTGATGGCGCATCATTGCACCCGCATCACTCCGGCACTTCCCGAAGCGCGCTGGCCCAGCCGTGTCGTCGTCTTTTCGCCACATCGTGTTGAGTTGAAAGACTCTGACCGAATTGCTTTCGTACTCGCCATCTAGGTATACTGGATTTGCGTCCCCACAGGCTCTATGGTATGCACACTGTGCTCGGCAAAGTCTGCGCGGCCTGCCATCTTAATCAGTCTCTTAACTGTAGGTCTCGCAGCCGTTCCTACTGCTGGCGAACACCGTCTTACGACGGCCTCTAGTCCCGAGAGAACCGTGAGTGTACTGCTATCTCCATTAGTTTTGTGGGACTAAATGTCTACATAGGGTACTAAACGTGCTTCGATCGACCTTTGCTCTCGCACAGGCTCAGAGCAACGAATGTTGTGCGCAGTGCTCGTTCGCTCCGACTACGACCCGTGGAACTTCCGGAATAGACGTCCAAGAAGCTGAGCGTGGAAGCTGACAAGGGTCCACCTAAGGTTCAGGACCGCCATCTGCTACCCACGGCGTCTGTCAAGCATGCATAGGACACGTGGCCCCCTTGTTTCCTCCCACTCACCGTTACTGCAAACCCGCACTGCTACACAGCAAATCCGCGACCATTTTTTCTCTGCAACATGTCTGCGCAAGTCTTGTTGTACCTTTCCCCAGACAAATGCAACTGACGGGACGCTGCTCTAGCACTGACCCTATCAGCGGTAACAGCTCGCCGACACAATACAACCTCACCCTGACTTGTGCGCCCTCTCCTTCACGAAGCCCACGGATTACTCACGATTTTTGCTGTAGTTATGCGCGCCGACGACCTTCATGGCATCTTCCCCGCAAGTACTACATTGCCGCAGATTTCGACGGGAAGTCATTCGAAACCGGCCGCTCGAAACGAACCCGGCATCCAAAGTGGGGCGAGAGGATGACATTGTAAGCATGGATGGTATTCATTGCTGTAAAATCGCTCACAACGGTCTTCAAGCACCGCCTCTTTGCCTGGAAAGCTGACTGTGCATGTAAACCTCGTTTGCAACAGAGGTTGCTTGCAGGATAAGACAGTGGATACTGCAGAGATCCAGATTGACATGAATGTCATTTCGGCAGGCCAAGGTAAGTGTCATTCGTTCCCATTTCCAATACGCCGACCGCCTTATGGTCTTGCTTAGTTATGCAAGAGCTGAGGATGGCTTCGGGAGCTTGTCTCACGTATACTATCGCGGCCAAAGAGCAGCCGACATCTTCCGAACCTGTCGCGAGCGCCGTGGCATCACCCGGCAACGGTATAGTGGAGGAAACTCGAGCACCTCAGCATGCGCAAGTCAAAAATAATGAGATAGCTGTGAGAGCCGCGCTAGAGACGACCGCACAGGCACTACCGAAAGACGGTCACACCGCGAACCGCGTATTGGACGCGATTGAAGGCGCTCAATCTGCCGTTGAAGCAACAAAGTCGATCGCCAGTGCTTGCGGAAAGCTACTGGAGAAACTCGAAGCGTACGAGAAAGTTATCAGTGCCCTCTCTGAGCTGGCCGAGGTAAGTTGCTATCGTCTTGTGATTACTCTATACTAACTCACGATTTGTGATAGGTGCACCCGTTCACAAAGCTGGCGTGCACGATTCTGGGAGCAGCCTACAAGGTATGTGTTTGGTCGGGAAGGGGATGTGCATGTAGTAACAAATCGCAGGTATACAAGGAGAAGAAGGACGTCGACGACAAGATTGGAGAGCTTTTTATCTGCATGAACACGTTCTACGCCATTGTGGACGACCTGAACCAGGACGTACCCAGGATTCTGAAGGCGCGGAACCTATTTGCGCGCATTTCGCACCAGACGGTGGAATGCTGCATTGTCATCCAAGAGTACTCTACGTCCAGCGGAAGTACGTATGCATTTACTCGGTCTACCTCCCGAAAGTACTGAGGGTTCCGCAATATTCAGTCAAGAAATATATGAGCGCAATCGCAACCATGCACAAGCAGATCGACAAGTACCAGGAAGAATTTCGCAAACTCCGGTCGGAGTTCGACGGGCGAGTGCTAGCCGATATCGCCGTTGTCACGGAGAAGACAAGCCTTGTGGTTACTCGGGTAATGGCTACGACGGTGAATCTCGGTGAGTATTTGCCGTGCTTATTAGCGCTCCTCACATTGTGCACCCCGATCATCTTCGCTTTTTCGTCTTCATTTGATATTCGTAATTGTGCTGGCAAACTGAATGATCATTTATGCTTCTACAGATGAAAAGCTCGAGCTGATGCAAATTCCATACGCGGAAGGCGCATCTCTTGGACCAAGCCGTATGTGCATCGACGGAACACGAGTGGATATCTTGAACGACATCTCTACCTGGGCTACTCGTGCGGACGAAGGCGCGCCGCGCGTGTTGCTTCTGTACGGTGTGGCAGGAACAGGGAAGACTTCCATCGCGGCCTCTATCGCGCAGCGCTTCCGTGCTCTAGGACGTCTTGGCGGCTCTTTCGCGTTCGCTGCTAGCCGGAAGGAAAGAGCCCCTCACTCCCTCCTTCGAAACATTGCAGTAGATCTGGCCGAACTTGACCCTACGTTGTGTTCGGCTCTGTGTAGGGCGACGGGTAAAAAGTCTGCCCTTCAGAAATCCGAGGATCTCAGTGAACAGTTCAAGTCGTTTTTACTGGATCCGCTCAACAGCATTCCCTTCTCTGGTACCCTTCTTCTGGTCATCGACGGCTTGGACGAGAGCGGAGATGACACCACTCGGCACGCTCTTGTCGCACTTCTCGCCAATCGTCTGCAGGAGCTTCCCGCCTATGTTCGCATTCTGATCACCACGCGTCCCGAGTCCGACATTATGGACACCTTCAACCACTCCCACGGCGTTCTGCGCAAGGATATTGCGCACCTCTCCGATGTGTCCACTATGTCGGACGTCGAACGTCTTGCTCGTCGGGAGCTACTTGGCACACCCCTATCGATCGCATGAGCGGCGATTGTTGTCGGGAACTGGCGCGCGCATCTCAAGGTCTTTTCCAATGGATGGCGGCGTCCTGCTCTTTCATACGAAAGAACAGTACTCACGGACCCTGGGAGCGATACGAGATTGTGATCGGGTCGGCAGCAACGAAGAAGGAGACACTTCTTGACAAGCTCTACACCACAATCCTCGGTCAACTTCTCGAAGATACCAGGTCAGATACAGAAGCGATGAATGCATTCAAGATGGTGATGGCGGCTGCTCTCGCCCTTGCAGAGCCGATCTCGATCCGTGACTTGAACACACTTCTCAACGCTTCAGCGGGAGACAATGCCATACAGGCAGAGCGCGTGCTACAGCTTATGGGCTCCCTTATGAGTGGCGTCACCTCCCTCGACCAGCCTGTGCAGCCACTTCATACATCATTCCGCGACTTTTTGACCGACCAATCCCGCAGCCAGCATTTCTACGTGGAAGAGGCTGCTGGCCATGCTGCTCTCGCTCTCGGCTCGCTCACCCTCATGGACGCTCAGCTCAGGTTCAACATCTGCCAGCTGGAGTCCTCGTACGTCATGAATGAAGACGTCCCCGATCTATCACAACGCATTCAGTGCCACATTCCCCAACCACTTCCGTATGCATGTGTCTTTGTGGCGCATCATCTTGCACGGGCAGCAATCAATCGGTCCTTGGCCCCACATCTCTGCGATTTGATGCACAGCATCCTTTCTGAGAAGCTCCTCTTCTGGATCGAGGCACTGAGTCTGCTGGGGAAGCTGGGCCGAGATAGCTTCGAGCAAATTGCTGAACTCGACATGGTACGTGACCACTATCATCTGCACGACAATGTCATTGACAAGTGTGCATGCTCCTCGATTCAGGGACCAAGCTCAGGCGCCTTAGCCCCCAGCATTCGGACACTCGCCATAGAAGCCTATTGGTTTCTTGACTATGATATGCTGCAAGTTATCCAAGAGTCGGCATGCCATCTGTACCTGTCTGTACTTCCAATGCTCTCTCCAAACACCCCTCTGCTCTCCCGATTTGCGCCACATCTTCCCTGCATAATGGCTCCTGTTGGTCTGCATCCTGCTACACCCAATAAACTTCTCTGCCTTACAAATTATTGGGGTGCTGCTGCGGTCTCCCCTGATGGTGAACATCTGGCAACTGCAGCTGACAATCACCAACTCCTTGTGAGGGATATTGTCACCGGGCAACTCCTCTTTTCCAGCTCAAGCGCACATAACGACTTTATCTATGCAACTTCGTACTCGCCAGATGGCCGCCTTATTGCAACTCCCTTGGACGACAAGACTGTCTGCGTATGGGATGCACACTCTGGACGTGGCGTGACGCTGCCTCTTCGTGGGCACACCGACTGGGTTATGTCTGTGTGCTTCTCACCAGACGGGTCCCGATTGGCGTCAGGCTCATTCGACGGTACCGTCAAGATGTGGCAGGTCTCGACTGGCAGTGTGGTCTGGTCTGATGGTGGAGATGACAGAGACGGCGTCTTCGCGGTCGCATTTTCGCACGATGGACGAACAGTTGCAGCGGCGGGCCATCGTGGGCTGCGCATCCAAGCAGCGGAGAATGGTCAAGTCCTGACTACGCAGCTCGGAAGCATTCATGATGCACACTGTGTTCAATTCTCCCCTGATGACCATTGCATTCATCAGTAAAAGAGTGGAGCACTGACGCCCTGACAGCCCTGACGCCGACTGACGAGTACTGATAAAGGATTAGACGCCTGGGTTCGAGCCCCATAGGAGCCATGTTCCTTTAGTATTTTTTTATTTACCATTATTCTACGTTGTCTCAGTGCCGAAACTAAAGTATGCACCATGATTCTGACATCCCTAATGCTTGTGGATTGCTTGAGGAAGCCCAAACTTGCGAGAGGTGCTGAACAGGTCTGAGAGCGCTCGACGAGCCGGCTGAGACTGACGCCCCTGATGGCCCTGACGAGCCCTGATAAAGCTTTATCAGGGCTCATCAGCGCCTCCACGGTTTTGCTGATGTTGCAGCCGGCTACAGAGACAGTACTATACGCCTCTGGGACACGTGCTCATATGAGCAGATGCGGCAATCGCTGAGTGGCCACACACAAGTAGTTTTGTGCATCACCTTTACCCTCGATGGTCGCCGCCTTGTCTCAGGATCGAAGGATGCTACAGTACGACTCTGGGATCTGCGCACCGGGGAATGCTGGATGCTATCAGGGCACTCTGACTCGGTCTTCTCAATTGCAATAACACCCAATGGGGAGCATGTCATTACTGGATCAGCAGATTGCACTGTACGGCGGTGGAAGATTACAGAAGGCGCACTTCAGTCACATCAAGACCCCTCTGCGCACCGGTTTCCTGCTACGATTTCTGTCAGGACGCGGCTTTGCTGGTTACAGGATCAGCGTCTGGTCGACTGAGCATTTGGGACAGCACAAGTGCCATGGTGACCCGCACATCACACGAGAGCCATACATCCCCTATTGCACATCTCCATCTTTCTCCCGATGGGTCAATGATCATTACGGGATCCTCAGACGGCACAGTGCGATTCTGGAAGATGGCATCCCTCGATCTCTTCAGCAACTTCCCTTCGGTACATCCAGACACTGTGGTTGCCGTGGCATTTTCGACAGATGGCGAACATGCGTGGTCGGCCTCGGCTGGTGTACTGAAGCAGTGGTCGCTCGCTGAAGACTCGGCTCTGCTTCAGTCAAGTATCCCAGTTGCCGTTGGAGACTATGGTGAGGTACTTTGCGCGAGTTTTGCGCCTGACTGCTCAGTCCTTGCGTTGGGAACCAAGAACGGACATGTACTGCTGCTGAAATCGCTGACTGGCGACATAATCTGGGCAACTTGGACAGAGCACTACGAACGCATCTCTTCTGTCTCTTTCGCATCAGACGGCTTGCGTCTATGCTCCGGCTCCAGCGATAGGATCATTCATCTATGGGACAGCCAGACAGGGCAACGCTCAGTGAACTGCTGCACGGGCATGTCAGTTCGGTTGAATCGGTTGCATTCTCTCCCGATGGCGCATATCTTGCCTCTGGCTCCAATGACGAGACAGTCCAGATCTGGAACGTCAACACACAGCAAAACGTGCAGCAGCTGTATATTGGGCAACAGCCGACATTCGTCAGCTTCTCCCCGGACGGCAACAAAACTGCAGTACTCACTCGGACCGGTCTGGTTCAACTTTGGGATATTTCCCATGCAACTTTGTCAAGAGGTGAGTCAAGTAGCGCCATTTATCAATTGAATTTGTGACTTACAATCTCTCCTCAGAAACCAACAGTTCGGAGGATTCCTTTGTACTATTCTCTCATAACCCAGACCATGCTCTCCCCGGGAAGGTGTTGTTTTCCCCCTGGCTGACAGAGCCTCTCGTGCGACGGCGATGCAGAGCAATAGGGGCACTGGTATCAGTTGGGAGCGCTCAGGATTGGGATTCGGAGAGAACTACTCTGCATGGTGCTTAGGACCTAAAGAAGAGCGACTTTTCTGGATCCCGAAGGAATACCTCGACCGAATTGTGAAGCCGGAGTTGAAGCAGATCATTGGCGCGTCGTTCATCGAGCTCGACCTCAGTCGCTTTGTCCACGGCAAAAACTGGGCACAGTGCTGGTCCGACGAGCCAGTACAGAACTCCGAGTCGTAGCTTCGATTTTCAGGCCACGGCTCATTCCACACTTATCCATCATACACCTACCTCGCCATCCTTGTCTTCACATGATTTCTCGGCCTGCACCCGTTCTGTCATGCTGTTGATTTGCCTCGGAGTTAGTTCGCCTCTGTTGCTGTGGAATGGTTACGAGACCCCATGGTACACTTGTACAAATAAACTACCTCTCCCACTGTGCACGTGAATTACCACGATCTCGTAGGTATTGTGCTGTCCTGCGCGAGACAATTCCATTCCATGTCCTGTTGGTGAACTGTGGGGTACCGTAGCTTGTGTAGCAGGCCGTGAAAATGACTGCATCCAGTGACGACAATGCAGCTTCAAGTGGATATGCTTAAATCACACATACAGATAAGTACAGTCAAGGTCTTCAGCGGACACGAGAAGTGTTCCAGAGCGACGTAAACAGATTTTAACACTTGCCACGTGTGCCTCATCAACGCCACAAAGGCGTCGCCCTCCCACTGACCGGCTCGGAGACAATAGACATCCAGCAATCACTTCTGGCCGATGAGTCTCAATTCATCACAGCTCTGATTTGATCATGTACGTATACATTGCAAAATCTAAAACAGCGGTTGGAAGTACTTGGCTCCGCAATCCACGGCTGTCCTAGACTCCCAATAGCCGTTAGTAGTCAGTGCGTTTTCCCTCGAGTCGCCTCCTAATCAGTGAGTTTCTCGTTGGCCATGAGGGTCATGGAGTATACAAGGCATCGTCGCAGATGATGCACGGACTTGATGCGCTGTCGCAAGCGACCCTAGCAGCGAGCCGAACGTTGAATTCGCGAAAAGCGATATGGACCCACCGAGCAGCGAAAGCAATAATGGCGACACGGACGAGAGCACACGGGGCTCGCGCGCAGCGATCGAGCTGGAAGCCCGACAACACGATCCACTAAACACGGGCAGGAGACGCACGCCAGACTGCCGCCTGGCGATAGCGCGCGAAAAGGTGGAACTGAGGCTGAAATCTTTTTAGGCCATGCTTCCCAATATGAGCACATCGACACTCACCTCATGTCGCAGATAACCGCGATGTACGGCTGACTCCTATATAAGGGACTCGTCATGAAGTCCCCTGTGGGCTTTATTCGCAGTATACTACATTTCTGGTACAGTAGCGGTTCATATGTCCGCCGGGCTACCGGAACGCGTTCTGGCTTAGCGTCAGATTCCATGATAGCGAGATATGTGGGTAGGAGATCGTACGCTGCTTACGAGTGAACAGTTGAAGTATGGGACATGCCTTTTACGAGCCTGGCCGCGGCCCTCGAGGCATATACCGCCTGAAAACTGCACATCTTTAGTAGTTTACGTGTAAGTTGTTATTAAATCGCGCTCACTACCCGTGAAAATTATCGTGTGTTCGAAAACGATGCTAGCTGTGGTTAGCACGAGTTGCATGTAATTTCAGCGAGGTCGCCAGGTCTTCAATCAAAGTGCGGCGTATTAGCATTTCGTCGAGGAACACGATCAGGCAACAATCAGCAGCGCAAAAGACGGTACCTGCTAAATTTTGTCACGAGTAAGCCCTCGTAGATATTGTTGAGAACCTTCCATGGCATGCAGTGTGATGCTCTCAGCGTGGTGGTCGTGGTGGTCGTCTGCAGATTTGGTTTAGACGCGCCAGTGGTTTTTGACGGCGTTGGCGCTTACAGCTTTCTACTTACTTGCTTCCCACCTCCACCACCTTGTTCTTGATGATGGCACCAATGGCTACCGTTCGCACTTTGTGGATGTATTCACAAGCAACTCCTTGCTTTTGTCTCGCCGCCATCGAGCTACTGGAAATTGGCGCAATTCTTGGCTGACAGCAGCACCGGTCGCGCGTTCCAACACCACCATGCCCAAGATGTACGGACCGGACTGGACCTCGATTGGATTGTATGTGGGGTAGACGGAAGGATTTACACGAATTCTAGGTGCGTTGACTCTCTGTGTTCGCTGGTTTGTTGCTCAGTCGGCCGCGAACATCAGATGCCTCTTGGGAGCACGCCAGCGAAGAGCCAGCTGGTACCTTTGGCAGGCCCTCGAAGCACAGAGCCAACTGATGCGCACGAAATGCGCGGACAGCTTTACGCGCGTGCCGTATGCAGACGCACTGGCCGTAGCTGCGGGCCACGGATGTACCTATCCCAGCGGCTACAGACTCCTGTCGTCGTGCCGCGATCTTGGCCAGAAAGTCCAGTCTTCTCGTTCCTACTGGTCATCACCTCGACTCACAGCGCGCTTTTGGTCACTAGAGGGTCGGGGAAGAGGTGCAAGGATCGACTGGAGGAAGGCGCGCGAGTTGAAGGGTTAGCAGATGGGGCTGGTATGGGTGTTGGAGGTACGCCCGGTGGTTAATTATATCATCGCAACAATTCGAATCGTTTTTCAGGTATTCACACGGGCCTGAACGGCTCCAGGCTGATATATTGCCCGTATCCTTCCGGTACATCCAGTACAGCACCGTCGTAATGTCAGATTTCGGTATTTTAGTGTTATTAAGGTACCGTCACTATGCTTACTGCACCCGGACACCACTCGTAGCGTATATAAGTCACTCACATACTTGTACCTATTCTTTACACGTTTGCGCCCTCTCGGGTGCTGCACACCATCACTCTTACCGTCCTCGACGTTATGCGCAGTGCCCGCGCCGTCCCCAAGACCTTATTTTGATACGTAAGGCCCTACTATTAATTTCATGATCCATCTCGGGCTCTCGCATATGCGCCCTGCATCTTGTCGGGATGAACGCTTGGCCCCACGCCGGCTCACATGCGAACACCCCTGCAAGACTTCGCCGCACCGCTCCAGCGTCCGAAATCGCAGCGCATCGGAGTGTTTGGCCTCACATCCACTCTGGCCCGTTCGCGAGTGTTCCCTTAAAGTCCACGTTGCGGTGAAATTCGTTCGACAGGTTTTGTTAAGTGCTATCGGCGCTCCGTTTGCTTTGGGTGCACGAGATCCGTCTATCTCTCGCGGTGTTGAAGGGTGCTCTCCCTTGCGGCTGGTTCGTCCCATCGTCTATCCCGTCGCCCGCGACGGGCGGTGCCACTTATAGACCTGCAGGCACGTTCGGATGACTGTTAACGGTCGTTTCGTTGAACGTTGCTCATGATTCGTGACTCGACTCTGCGGATACCGGCTGTGATCTTGCTCATCCGTGGCAGAGTTGGCGGAAGAATCTTTGCACAATATTCTGCAGAGCAAGCTGCGATGACAGGATAGTATCTCTTTGGGTACGTCCTTGGTTGGTTGAGACTTCATACCACTGCTGATAAGCTATATATAGTAACATCGACGCACACAGGGCCCGTGGAAGTGAGCGCAGCTGTGCGCAAATGCCTCACGGTCAATGACCATCACGCCGCTGGTCCGCTTTGGAGCAGTCGAAAAAGCACCTACGCCGGATACCTTGACCCTTGCGAAAGATGGGCACTATTTTTCCCGGCCGCGCCACAGGACCGCGAGGGCTTTGCATATGTGCTGTTTCTGTTGCACTATTCTTGCGCGCGGTGTGTTGTCTTATAGTAGGTGCCCTTGTTGAATGAAGCGTAATTTATCTTGTGATTTATCGTGGAGATCCAGATTGTGGTCGTACCAGGTAAATTCGACCACCGGCATGGTCGTCCTAGTAGGACGTGGGCCTGCTGGAGATTCGGACATGGTATCAGGACGCAAGACGCGGTCAACCTCAACATAACCGCCAACTCTCTTTTCTTGGGGTTTCAGTCAAGGCCCCTTTCTGCCTCTTCTTTGCATACCCGTTTGTCACTTCATCCACTCGCTGCACGCCACAATCCTGAACTGATTGCTTCTTCCCTGTAGCCGCCGACATGGTTCGTGACCAACGGATAATGATCCACTTACGCTGTCTTTCTCCTTGGACTGGCTTGCACCCCTCCCTGCCGGTCACGCTTCTCAAACCACCGCCGTGAGCTGTCCCCCACGTAGGCACATCAGTAAAAGAGTGGAGCACTGACGCCCTGACAGCCCTGACGCCGACTGACGAGTACTGATAAAGGATTAGACGCCTGGGTTCGAGCCCCATAGGAGCCATGTTCCTTTAGTATTTTTTTATTTACCATTATTCTACGTTGTCTCAGTGCCGAAACTAAAGTATGCACCATGATTCTGACATCCCTAATGCTTGTGGATTGCTTGAGGAAGCCCAAACTTGCGAGAGGTGCTGAACAGGTCTGAGAGCGCTCGACGAGCCGGCTGAGACTGACGCCCTGATGGCCCTGACGAGCCCTGATAAAGCTTTATCAGGGCTCATCAGCGCCTCCACGGTTTTGCTGATGCACTCACCTTGTAAAACTTCATCTCGCCGACACTGGTCATGCCGTCTCATGCATTTCCGACGTCGGGTTCACGCGCAATAAATAACTCCCCGGGAGAATAAATTACAAAATAACCCCGGAATGCTTCCCCGCTCTGGGGTGCACCCGTCCCGTCCTCGAACACATCCTGTCCTGCTTTGTAGGTTCTACAGCCCCGCGTCCTCCTGCACGGCCGCCCACGCCTCGCGCACGCGCGCGATCCGCGCCTCCGAGCGCACCGTCACGACAAGCGGCAAGTTCGTCGGCTCCCTATCCACACACACCATCCCAGTCATGCCACGTCGTCAGCGAAAGAAACGGAAACGCGGAGACAAGAGAGACGGGACGCACACGTTGACGGCGTCGCGCCACTGGATGAACGCGAACGGGTCGGGCGCGCCGGGCGTTGAGCGCGGCGGCGTGGGCTGCGTGCCGTCGCCCGCGACGTCGAACGCCCAGAGGAGGCACGCGATGGCGAGCCAGACGCTGTCCGCCGCGAGGCGGCGTCCGGGGCAGATGCGCCGTCCGAACCTACACACATACACACACACAGTCGTCAGCTCGCGCGTCCTTCCCAGCCTCGTTGATGAGGGGATAGGTGGGGGCGCACCCGAAGGTCCAGATGCCGTCGAGGAGCGACGCATCCGCGGGCAGGCGCCCTTGCGCGTCGGCGGCGAAGAAGCGGGCGGGGTCGAACGTGTCCGGGTCCGCGAAGAGGTCGGGCGAGCGGTGCATGTTCCAGATCGAGGGCATGACGAGCTCGCCCTTGCGTATCTGCCCCGCCACCCCCATCAGCACCCACCACACCAAACCAAACGGCGCGGGACACGACGCACCGTGTACCCCTCAAACACGTCGTCCTCCTTCACCGCATGCGGCAGCGCGAGCGGCGTGACGGGCAGCCACCGCAGCACCTCCTTGACGACGGCGAACACGGCGGGCAGCGCCGCGAAGTCGCCGAAGGCGGGCAGGCGGTCGGGCCCGACGACGGCGTCGAGCTCCGCCTGCGCGGCGGCGCACGCGCCCGGGAAGAGCGCGCGCGCGTAGAGGAAGCACGCGAGCGTGCACTGCGTCGTGTTCGTCCCCGCCTCGCCGACGCTGCCCCCGATCTGCATACCCGTCAGCAGTGGTGTGGGACACGGACACGGAGAAGAGGGCGAGGACGCACGTAGGCGATCGTCGCGTCGTCGATCCCGAGGGTGTCCTGCGTCCGCCAGAGCTGCGCGATCAGGCTCTCGGCCTGCAGCGCGCCGGGCACGGGCGTCTTCGCTTCCTCTGCCCACTTGCCGAACAGCTGCGCGGACGGGACGACGGTCAGTGGCGGAGAAATGTGGAAGGAGAGGGGGTGGGAGAGCGTACGTTGAGCTCGTATTGGTGGTGTGCGCGCGCGACGGCGCGCCAGGGCGCGAGGACGTCGGGGAGGTAGTCCAGGAACTGGAAGAATCTATCGAAGAGGGTTCTTAGCTCAGAGGAAGGACAATATCAAGAAAGACCGGCGCACTCGACGAACCACCGGCCCGGCTCGAGCTGCTCCCATCAAAATCAATTAGCACCCCGCAAAGAAGCACGCGAAGAGAAGGAGCCCAAGGACGCACGTCATGGCCCAACGTCTCCGTGTTCCCAATCATCAAGTCCTTCCGCGCGTGCGCTGTCTCGACGCTCATCCCGAACGCGATCCCGAGCGCGATGCCCGACGAGTAGCTCTTCAAGTGGTCGTTCCACTCCCCGGGCCGGTCCACGAAGTCGAGCAAGAGCTTCAACGCCTGGCGCCGCTGCCGCTCTTGATTACTCTTCACACCTAGGCCACCCTTCATCAGCCCACACACCCGAGCTGGCTATATGCACACGCACCCTCCGGCCGATACATGAGCTGCATCGCCGCGCGCTGGCGCGTAAGTCCGCGCCGTACGGCATCAGCACCATGCGCCGCCCCGTCGAGCGGTGCTTGCCCGCGAACGGCAGGTGCTTGCGCGACGAGTAGTTTGCCGCGCGGCGCGCCATGAGCTCTTCCGCGGCGCGCGGGTCGCTGACGACGACGAAGGTGTCGAAGAGCATGCGCACGCGCAGCAGCGGGCCGTAGCGCGCGGCGAGCGGCGCGAACCACGTCCAGCGGAAGGGTTCTCGACCGCGAAGGTGCTGCCTGCCACCCACATATGGGGAGTAAGTAGTGCGGAAGGCGGAAGAAAAGGAAGAGGGGACGGGGCGTACCGACGATCGGCCAGCCGACGGGTCCCGGGAGCTGACGGCCGGAGAGGGCGAGGCGGGCGTAGTACGACTGCGATGGTGCCGAGGAAGAGCAGCGCGTACGCGACGCTTGTGGACGGGGTGAGGCTCGCGCCGCGCAGCACCGTGGCGCGCACGCCACTGTCGAGCGCAGACATTTTCAAAGTCGCTTCTGGCGAAGGGAAGGCAAGGGTGCTGTCTTATGCGACACAGTGGGAGGGAGGAGAGGCAGCAGGGACTCTGGGGCACAAGTAAGTGGCACACGCAACGTCTGTCGAGCGATACTTACCACACCAGGGCGTGACAGCGCCCCATGGGAACCCTCACCTGCCCATTGGTTTGATGCCTCCCCGCTGTGACCGTACGCGCGCGTTCCCCGTGGGTAGGTTCCCGCCCGCGCCTGCCAGGCTGCAAACCCAATCCCTGTCCGCGTCCCAGCTTCCCGCACAGACCTCGCGGCATGATCGTCCCCAGGTCCGCAGCGCGTCGCAGAAGCATCAGCAACAGATAGGCACGCCCGGCGGTCCCTCCAGCTCGCACCGTTCGTCAGACTTTGCCTTTCGAAGCTCGTCCGCGTCCGCGTCCTCGTTCTTTCCACGCCGTTAGCCGCCCTCCGCCCCGC
>JAKOGH010000041.1:0-19339 GCA_024811115.1 Terana coerulea
GCAGATTAACTTGAAAGGGTCTATCATACGAAAAGCAAGCAAGAAAACACCTACGAGCTCGCCGCAAGAGACCGGGGAATGGCGGCCAGATACGCGTAGGAGTGATAGTCCCGAAGGCGAGCAGCACGCCCACGAACAACAACCATCTCTCTCTCGTCAAGAGTCTACAGGCGAAGAGGCACCCGTTATCGTTGAACCCGTTGCTATCCCACGAACAAGAACACGTTCAGACCGCCCCGTCTCAGACAACTACCCTTCAGTCCAGTTTTACCCTTCCTCCTCCAACGCCCGTATCACCGATCTCCCAAGCAGACTCTCTGGCTGGTTTTCGCATACGTTTAGCTCGTCTTCCACCGACCTGTCACTTCCCAGCCTCCTCCAGCAGCATCTTGCCGCCACTTCGTCTTCTTCACCCAAAGGGAAAGGATCGGCTCTACTGACTGCAGCTAAGCACGGCAGAGGCCACCTCGACAAAGCCATGCGCTATCTCCTCGACAGCGACGCTGTTCCAGACAAATGCTCCGACTCTATCTGGATCCTCGGTGTAGAGCACCCTGGATACGAGCCATCCCCTCCTCCGCCGGCCGGTGGCCGCCGCAGTTCAGTTGACTCCGTCGTTCGCCATCCTCTCTCCGCTCATCTCCTACCTCCTCCATGCCCGGAAGTGATACCTCGCTTTCCCAATCACAACCTGCATCATCAGCTCCTATCAAAGATCCAGGACGACACTGGCCTCCTGTGTTTTACGCCGACTTCACGTCTCGAATATGGCTGACGTACCGTTCGCAATTCCTCCCCATTCGCGACATCACGCTGGAAGAACTCAACTTATCCTCCGCGGACTCCGTCGCACTGAGTTCAAGTGCGCCAACGAAGAAGTGGAACTGGCCGCTCGTTGGAGAGAAGTGCTGGTCGAGTGATGCTGGTTGGGGCTGTATGTTGCGTACAGGTCAGTCTCTACTGGCCAACGCCTTGGTTCATGTTCATCTGGGGCGAGGTACGCAAATCACTACCTATGCGATTATCATGATAGCCTAACTTTGAGAAGACTGGCGCAAGCCCCCTCATCCTGTGTACCTCGGATTACGCGACCTATGTACAAATCATCACTTGGTTTCTCGATGACCCCTCCTCGCTTTCCCCCTTCAGCGTTCACCGGATGGCCCTCGTAGGCAAGCAGCTCGGCGTGAAAGTCGGGCAATGGTTCGGGCCGAGTACCGCTGCTGGCGCAATCAAGTAGGTATATCTACGCTCTGTTGGGACAGTAACTGACCGGTGAACAGGACTTTGGTGCATGCTTTCCCAGAAGCCGGCCTCGGTGTTCACGTTGCTGCTGACGGCGGCACGATATATGAATCAGAAGTCTTCGCGGCTTCGCATACTGGTCTTGGTTCACCGCGCAGGCATACGCGCAAAGTGTGGGGCGACAGGGCCGTTCTCATCTTGATTGGACATAGGCTTGGTATTGATGGCGTAAATCCTGTCTATTACGACACATTGAAGGTCAGTCTTGCGAATCATACCGGGGCAAAACTCACATTGCCAAATGATTAGACGCTGTATACATGGCCTCAGTCCGTTGGGATCGCCGGCGGGAGGCCTTCTTCTTCCTACTACTTTGTTGGCTCGCAAGCCGACAATCTCTTCTATCTTGATCCTCACCACGCAAGACCGGCCGTCCCCCCGCCCTCCACCAAATCCTGAGCAGCAGTTCTCAATCTCTCCGCCAGTGTCCAGGCATGCTTCTACATCCCCTGAACCCCAACCATTCTCAGATCGCGAGAAATCGCCCCGTTCGCCCGCACGCCATTCCCGCTCGCCTACCTCTCCTATCTCAATACGGCCAGGTTCCTCTTTCTCGAATCGCGGCGTTGTGTCGCCATCCCCTCTGCAACAACAAATATCCACATCATCTACCAATACTGCGTCTTCGTATGTGACCTCGACTTCGACCTCGCACTCGTCTGGCTCTCACGCTCGATGGAAGTCATCAAGTGTCATCCCTGATGATTCTGAGATGGATTCGAGGGAGCTTGGTATACCAGGAGAAGACCTCGACCCTATTCAGCGCCACTACATTAATGCGTACTCGGCTGTGGAGCTCAAGACTTTCCATTGTGATCGTGTCCGAAAGATGCCGCTGTCTGGATTGGACCCCAGTATGCTCATCGGCTTTCTATGCAAAGATGAAGCAGATTGGAACGACCTCAAGCAGCGGATATCTGAAGTGTGTTTCGTTTTGTCTGCCAATGAACTTTCATTAACTGGTCTTTCCTAGCTCCATGGCAAGGGCAGGGCGGGAGTGTTCCACCTCCAGGATGAGCCGCCCAACTGGACGTCAGACTCCGATATGGGCCTTGAAAGCATTTCAGAGCCAGACTTCGACCTACCGGATGAAGACGACGAGTTCGCTGACGCAGAAGACCGTATGCGTTCGACTTCGAACTCGCCAGACACCAGTGTGCCGAGCACAAGCTCCAAGGACACTGAAGAAGGCGACACGGAGGACGACCCCGTTGATCCTATCACCCCTGGCCCCGGCCGAGTGACCTTCCCCGGCGTCCGCGCCCCCGGGCACCTCGAGAAGCAGCCGAGCACGAGCTCGACGTCGAGCTCCCAGGCCGACTCGCTGAGCTTCGACGACGAGGACGAGGTGGAGTGGATCGAGCCCGAGTTCACGCCCATCCCGGGGCACGACCAAGAGCTTGTTGACCCGCAGGCGGCTGTCACGCGCGAGAGCAGTGAGAGCTCCAGCTCGGATCAGAGCAAGCAGCGGAAGAAAACGAAGAAGAAGTCGGGCAAGACGGCGCAGCCGCAGCAGTACCCGTTCCCTGCTGCGCCGAGCAGCCCGAACGACGAGGACGAGGAGCCGCGGAGCCCCAGCAGGCGCGTGCCGCAGATGCGAACTGCCAAGGCCCGCGACGGCGGGCGAACCCAGAGCGGTGGTGTCAGAGGCGTGCCTGCCGACGATTTAGACGACTTTTAGGCATCGTGCTCTATGCCTCATTGTTCTGTATCCTATTCACATTTTCCACCTGTACCGCTATTGCTTTCATTTCCGCCCTTCTGTATCACTGCTCGTAACTTCCTCGGAGAGACTATCCTCCTCATACCCGTGCGGATGTACCTTCATCACCGTCTTGGAATTATTCACTGCACTCCACTCAGCCCGATTTCCGCGGTATGTCAAAGGTTTCGGATATCTTGCAGCACTTGAGTACGCTCCCACTGAGCAGCTGTAGCATCACTCTTGAACACTGTGTCAGAGATGTATTGACTAGTTTACAATCGAATGTATTTGCAGATTCACATCGAAGACCATACTATGCGAGGAAAACGGCAAAACAAATAGATATACGTATACTATAGCTAGGTGGAAGTCATGTATACACTACATATCAAAGACATCCTGAACGAGTGTGTTATAACATCGAGGTGAAAAATGTCCACAGATCTCAAGTCTACGTAATCAAGCGAACGTACTTCATGCGAGTGCCTACGACCTGCAACACACGGTTGCGCTCCATTTCCGCGACTCGTCGTCGGCCTCGTGCAGTCGGATGGTGCCGTCTGAGCTGGCCTCCGCCATATGCATAGTGCGTGCCTCCATCGCTTCCTCAAACTCCCACCTCGTCACCACTCTCCTCGCGATGTATTCGAAGACGTCTGGTACGCCCTCACCTGTCTTGGCTGATGCGAAGAAGAGCCTGGCCCCCAGTTCGGCTGGAGGCGGCGTGGGTAGCGCATGTGCGGGGGCGGGCATCATAGAATGCGACTCTGTGTTCGCGCGGCCGAACAAGCTGGGGGTGATAGTCTGGGCGTCGGAGAGCATTGAGGAGAACGAGGGCTGTCGCCTGGCAGAGCGGACGGGCGAATGGCTCGGTGACCGAGACTGGGAGGGAGTGTGCATCTGGGAGTACCGAACAGGGAGGACCGCGCGGACTCGAAAGTGTCAAAGATTGAAGACGTTGGGGTATGATAAACAGAAAGGGTATGGGTCGTCATTGTGCCGATTGTGCCTCCTCTGAAAAGTGTAGAGCGGCTGCGCGGGCGAGAAGACTTGCGTCGCAGGTGGTGGTACACACCGATGTCAATGGAATGCGTCCGCGGAGGGGTCACGATGCTGATGGACATAGTGGATTCGTCAGACGGCAAGGTAATATCGGAAGGAGAGCCATGAAGAGGGGTGAGGGGGTGGCCGGGGGAGGTATTAGTTCATGCATGAAGTGAGTCGCTCGCTCCTGCGTGACGCGTGCATTGGCTCCGCTGAGGCTGAGGGCAGAAGGCTCGCTACCGGTCGGGATAATGTCAATCTTGTTGCCGACAAAGACACAACAGAACCGGTCCACGTCTTCGTCGGGTACTGGGGCGCGGTCCTTGAACTCGTGCCACCACTTCCGCAGCGCTTCCAAAGTCTGCGGTTGGTTCACGTCGAACATGAGCAGCACGGCGTCAGCGCCGCGGAAGAATGCAGACGAGAGGCTCGAGAACCGTTCTTGGCCCGCGGTGTCCTAGTGGAATCTTGGTCAGTCAGACAGCTCTGTTCTGAGGCTGAACTGCGCCGCATCTGCAACTCCCGCTCCTCCACGCCCAGCCGCCGTCCACCCAAAGATCCCAACACTCAGAGGAGCCCATCACTTGTCTATGAGGACACAATATGATGCATCCGAGCATGCTTCTTCCTGTGTTGCGTCCGCACTCTATACAAGTCGTGCGACCACTCACCCATATCTGCAAGGTCACACTCTGCTCGGGATCGCCATGATGCGGAAGCGTCTTCGTTATGAAATCCGCGCCAATGGTGGCTCTGTAGCCCGTCGTGAACCGTCCAGAGATGTACTACAGCAGCAACGGGGGTTGAAGGGCATGAAGTCGGGAGACGCAGCCGGGAAACGGACCTGGTTGCGGAGACTGGTCTTGCCGACACCGGATGCGCCAATGACAACGAGCTTAACGGTGCGCATACCCGCCTCGGGACAATATCCGCATGAGCAAGCTCGAGACGAGGACGAAAGGGCCGAGTAAGGAGTTGTGAAAGTCTAAGAGCGGTTGTACCAGAACGACGACCTGCCTTGGTACTATCGGGGTCTCGCCGCTTGCCCGGCACGGAAAAGGACCTCTGATACCCCGTTCCGCCGCTCCAACATGCTGAGAACAGTCTGAGATGCCAGAAACTACAGTATTCTTCACATCATAGCACGCAAGCACAAAACTACAACGAACTCCTCCAGAAGACATGATACATATATTTCTTGATTTACTACAACCCCGCTAATAATACAACGGTTTATTGGGCGCATCCTACTTGTTAGAGGCTATGATACACAGCGATAGACTTCCTTCAGACGGAGGAGAAAAGGGGCAATTCAAGGGTGCAAGAGCACCTTGGTGTAACCATCAACGCGCTTGTCGAATTTGTCGTACGCGTGAGCCGCTTCGTCAAGCGAGACGTTATGGGAGACGACGAAGGACGGTTTGGCGGCCCCGGCAATGATCAGGTCGCGGAGGTACCGGTTGTATTTCTGCAGAAAAGGGCATTAGCCTTGACAGGAATCAGCAAAGAGCTAAGCTGCGCACCTTGACGTTGCACTGGCCTGTACCAATGGTCAAGCCCTTCTCGAACAACTTGCCGAACGGGAAGGTGATGTAACCTTTGGCGGAGTTGGAGTCGGGAGCACCGGGATCCTTGGGAACGTAGAGGCCTGGGATACCGAGGCCGCCGGTGGGGCGCACGACGGAGATGAGGCCCTCAAGGATGATGTTGGGCTGTTCCGTCTTGCCGTCAGAGTTGACAGCCTGATATCCAACAGCATCGACACCACGATCGACGCCTCGGCTGGGAAAGGTGTAAGAAGTAGTGTCTAAGCCGCAGCCTGATCATGAGGACGCACCCGCCACGCTGCTGCTTGATCTGCTCAGCCGGGTCGCCTTTGCTGAAGTCGATAGGAATGCACCCGATTTCTTTGGCCTTCTGGAGGCGCTCCGGAACACGGTCGACGACGTAGACCTCGGAAGCGCCGCGAATCTTGGCGGAGTAGGCAGCCATGAGGCCGACAGGGCCAGCGCCGAAGACTGCGACGGACTCTCCGGGCTTGAAGCCAGAGAGCTCAACGCCATGCCAGCCCTACGTCAAAGATGTAAGAAACGTACGGCACGTTTCGGGACAATACGTACGGTGGGGAATATGTCGGCCAGTAGGGCGAAGTCGTCCTCGTGCTCCTTGCCGGCAGGAAGCTTCAGGGCGTTGAAGTCGGCGAAGGGGACCCGGACGTATTCTGCTTGGCCGCCTTGGTATGGAGACATATCCGTATGCGCTGTATGCCTATCAGTCAGTGTACGAAAGAACGAAACGATATGCAGTATCTTACCCTCCGGCCTAACATGAGAACGGTTAACTGTAGCACTTGACAGATATATTGAAGAAAAGAGACGTACAAAGCCAGGGTTGACTTCTGTGCAGAATGCAGACTTGCCTTCTTCACAGTTGACGCAATGGCCGCATGCGACATTGAATGGCATTACGACACGGTCGCCCTTCTTGAGAAGCTGGAGATGAGGTGGGAAGGTAATTAATCGTGGTATTGATGAGGAGAAGCGACTGTTGCACACTCACAGCAACTCCGTCTGCTACCTCATCAACGATGCCCATATTCTCATGACCGAAAACGATGCCAGGCTCAGCACCGGTACGCCCCTCGTACATGTGCAGATCACTGCGATGAGGACAGCACATCAAGGATTATCCGGACAGCGAGACGTGCGTGACAGCGCGCACCTTCCACAGATGCAGCTTGTGGTAACTGCAAGTTGCTGAACTTATTAGTACTAGGTCAGTGGAAGGGTGCGATGCGGGCACGTACTCTTGACAATGACATCGCAGGGGTGTTGGATTTGGGGTTTTTCGACCTCCTGCACAGAGACTTTGAACGGGCCTTCGTAGACCACTGCGCGCATCTTCTGAGACATAATGGCCAAGCAAAGAGTTTGAAAGTTGGATATTGGTCGGGTGTCGGAAGAGAACCTGGAAGGTCCTCATTCGTGACGACCGAGAATCTTATAAGACCCCTTTCGACCCCTGTCTGCGTCTCGTGAGACTGGCAGACTCTTGCCCCCTATCGAGCCTCCTATTCCAACGCAGCTGGTGCGTCACCTGGGACCGTCACATGCACTGCGCTGTTCGGATGCACAAAACGCAGCCTAGTCTAAATGGCTTTCCCGGTGTGTTTGAGAAGGCTCCTGTGTGAGAACTTAGGGGCCTGGACCAGCTCTTCGGAATGATGGCAAGCTGACCGTCCCGTTTGAATCCCTGGAGCTTCATGAGTTCATCACTACGCAGGCGATCAGGCACAAGACCTACATGAATGTTCAATATCTTAGAGATTAATGGTACCAAGCAGCAGATCATCTGTCATTTGATCTAGTTCGTGACACCACGGATCCCGGGATGTGCTGTTAGGCACTTGCGAATGGTCCGTGTTAGGCTCTGCAGTAGATGAGAAGACAAACTTTTTATCGTAGTTGTCCCTGAGTTAAGCATAAACTCGAAGAGAGCATGTTATTCGATGTCTGGTCTTCTCCCACCAAGGCGCAGTGTCCGCATTTGGTGCGCAGAGGCACTTCCTTCACCACTAGGTCTTCATCTTGAGCAAAGGCGTGTAACGAGGAGAAATGCGCGCGGTAGTTCTTCGTCCTTTTGCAGTACTGAGGGAGGCACAGAGTAAGGGATGTCGCCCAAGTACAGTGAAATACGAGAAGAGGTTCTTGCTAACGCAGCATGGCTACCGCTTTGGGAAGGTCGTCCTCTCGGCGATAGCCGAGTATCGCCACGCGACGTCCTGAGACGCCAGTCCATCTCAGCCTTTCAGGTTTGCACTGGCATGTTCCGCATTGTCCACCCAACTACCAGCAACTCTACAACAGGTGAATAGTGTATTACTGCGGAGAAGATGCTGAAAATGGGAGAATTGTTGCTCCTGCCACACTGTAAGCTGTCTACACTTTACCTCACGAACAGCAGGACCTGATCATATCATGATTCCAGACAGTTGACGGTACTGTTGAGGGCGCGGGTCGTGTTCCATTAAACATTCATTTCAAGCGAATGTTCAATGGAACACGATTCATTGAGCGATGTTATGAACCGTAACACTTTCCCTCGTGTTGTCAATGCAGCTATTGACCAGAACCGCTTTGCGCTGCAGGCTATGGGCGTTGTCATGCAATCACTCCGCCCTCAAAACATCTGTGACTGGGCGATGCTCATCGTCGGAGGCGGCGAATCTGCCATCTGCCAGATGTCCTCGCCCAGATCAGGCATACTGCCCCGTTGTGGCGCTGCGCGCTATCATTGCACGTTCAACACCTAGCAACGCGCCGCCGCTCGTCCGCCAGCCGCCAGCATAAAACCATGTAGCCGCGACCCCGAGAGGTTCATCCACTCACCATCCGCCGCAACCTCTTTTTGGCAAGCGATGGCCCTCAGGACGCATCTAGATGTGCTCGAGGAGAGCGCCTCACAGTATGCCGACCGAGCTGTCTTTCGACTTCCAGTCCTCTCGCCGGGCAGTATTGAGGTCAGAGACTGGCGCCCGGTATCATACTCCCAGTTCAAGCGCGACGTCGAAACGTATGCGAGATTTTGGGCTCGTATACTCAACGCCGGCGGCCTGCCACAGCAGTCTGTTGTCGGTCTCTGGTAAGTGTGATGTGGTAGAATGCGTTCTCACCAAGCTGATCTTGTGCTACCCATAGGCTGGCCGGTCTGAGCTACCGCGATGTCTTGCACATATACGGGGTAGCAAGAGCAAGCTATGTTCCACAACTCTTCTCGTTGCGACTGCCAAATCCGGATGTCGTCTACCAGCTTTTGCAACGTGCAAAGGCGGTCTTCCTGATATACGACCCGTCGTACGAAGTGGACGTCTCGAATAGCCCCGTGCCTCGGCATCCGGCCGTAAACGTCGTGGACGGTGAGGGCGAGGAGGAAGAGCTGCTTTCTCTATCCGATATCAGGCGGGCAGCAGATGACGTAGTCATGATTTTCCATACTTCCGGGTCGACATCGGGTAGTCCCAAGCTCGTCCCATGCAGTCTTCGATGGGTTGATAGCATCGTGTCCAAATCCGAGAAAGTTTCCCGGCCGAAGAAGGGCTCCCAAGCCCAAGATGTTTCGGTCTGGATGTAAGCATATCTGTATTGTTCCACGATAGTCTCACTAATGTACTCCAGGGGATCCATGTGTCACATCGCGCAGACATTCATGCTCATCGGCTCGCTCCAACACGGCTCTTGCACCATTCAGCCCAGCATCATCTCCTTTTCCTCGGATGAGCTTATCTCCATGATCAATATTTGCTCACTCAACCGCCTCAACCAATTCCCTACTTTTCTCGTCACCCACTTGCGCAATGCGAGACAGAATATCAAGCTCCTGCAACTTCTCCGGAGCCTTGATGAGGTCTTGTACGCTGGGCTACCCTTGGATCAGGAAGAGGAGAAGTGGGCTTTGGCGAACAATATCAGGCTGCGGAACCTCTTTGGAAGCACGGAGATCGGAGCCATGATGCTTTCCGTTGGAGGCGAGGGCGCCAACGCCCAGCTGCTACGAGCGATAGAGGGAACGTCATACAACTTCGTCCTGCCCGGGTCTTCATCAAGCGGTGCCCGAGCGGACGCGCATGCGAACGCCAATGCTGCGCTCCTTGAGCTCGTCGTCCGCGCGGACTCGGGCGACTGCCCAGACCCCTCGCTGCGTCACGCGGACGGACATTTCCACACGGGAGACCTATTCCAGGAGGTCACGCCCGCTGGCTACGTCTACCGCGGGCGCGACGACGACTGGATCAAGTCCGAGAACTCGCTGCGCTGCGACACTGGCGCGATCGAGGAGAACGTGCGGCAGACGTGCGGCGACCTTGTGAGCGCATGTGTCGTCGTGGGCAACGGTCGGCCATCCCCCGCGCTGTTCGTCGAGCCCAAGGCGCCGGGCGACGACGATCGGCTGAGGAAGGACATCATCCGCCGGACAAGGCACTTCCACGCACGAAGATACTTGCATGAGCGGATCACGGCGACGAAGTTTGTTGTCGTCGTGCCTAAGGGAACGCTTCCGCGCACCACGACCAAGGGAAATATTCGACGCAGGGCGGTCGAAGAGGCGTTCAAGGAGGAACTCGACAAGATATATGGGGCTGCAGGCTGATTATGCTGGCCCGACGCACTTCGCACATACGGTAGATCTTATGTTTTGTAGAGTAGTAGAATCATGCTGAGCGTGCTTTGCAGTGACCGCAGTAGACTCACTGGCAAACTTTCCATTGTATTGGGCTCTTTCGGGGACATTTCGGGCTGCATGAAATAGATTTTGCCACGGACAGATATAGAGCTATGTCCCTGATCCCGTAAGTGCTATGCAGGTGTTCCATAACCACATCTCCAAGGGTGAGTCAAGAAGCAGCGGGCGGCGCACTTGGCCTTGCATGGAAATGTCGGCATCCTCCGGAACTCCGTGGCGCGGGCGGCAAGCCGCGCTGAAGAGCGGCGGTTGATTTTCATGGCTTCACTTTTGTCTGACTCGGTTGTCGGCCGGTCGACGACATAGGCCTGGTGCGGCGTTCCGCCTCGACGTTGCCCGTTATCTTGGGAGATCACAAGTACTATAAGATTCGACCGAAAACTGGACAATGGCTGTCTTCTCCATCTCACCTCCACGACGGCCTCGGCGACGTTGATTTTTATGACTCGAGATCCGAAATGTTGTCCATAGGCACCATCATCTGGATCTCCGTACGCCCTCTACTACGACTGTAAGCTGCACCTTGTTGATCTGTGCAGGTTGCTGACTCGAGCATACTTACGTGACACAGAATTATATCTGTAGGCTTCGGCTTTGTCATCACCAAAGCGGACATATTCCCTATCGTTGCCTCCAAAGATGCAGGCCAACTCATCTTGGTTCGTCTCAATAAGTACTCTACGACGTGGGTCTTTATCTCACTTTTTCTTATTGCACAGAAAATCACTCTACCATGTTTGATGTTCTCGAAGATCGTCCCTTCCTTCTCGGTCAGCAATATTGGGACACTGGGTGCGTAGCTATGCATGCAGAACACAGCCCTCCGCCGAGCTTTTTTCTGGTTGTCAGGTCCTCTCTTCCTCGTAGCCTTTATATATGAGGGAATGGGCATCTTACTGGCGTGGATTGTCAAGCAGTTCTTTTGGGTTCCTCACCGGTTCCGCTATGGCATTCTGGCGGCAGGTGGATGGAGCAATTATGCAGATCTTCGTAAGCATCACGTCATATCAAATCCTATAAACATCCACTTATATTTCGTAGCGACTGCTGTGGTCATGAGTGTTATGTCAGGGCCGCCATTTAACCCCTCCACCGATCCAAACATAGCCGTGGCCTACATATCTGCATTCATTTTTGTATTCTTTGTGAGTACATATACCATGAAATCATTGACGGATGCACTGAATGGCTTTGTCTAGGTGACGCTTTTCCCCTTCGGAGGAAACCGGCTCATCGCCTGGGATTTTGTCGGTCCTGAGGTCGAGGACGAAGAAATGCGAGAGGCCACGAGGATGAGGCGAAATGCTTTTATTAGCGGCTGGGTATATCTACCTTCATATCTTTCGTCCGCACTTAGGCGCAGAGGCCACCGAAAACCTCATTGCAGTGCTGCCGAGGAAGGCTTCTCAGACAGTGCGGCTTCTTCTCGTGGAAGTGAGAAGGTCGCGCCTGCATTGTCGAGCCCTTGTACGGAGACGTGCTCGAACCCCATCGAGCCTCTACAAGAGCTGCCTATCTTGAGCGCAGGTGGCGATGACGCTTTGACCGTCACCGCCCAGGAGCCCTCCCGTTCTCCATCACCAATATATCCTCAGCATCCAGAACAAGCTGCCGCCCACAAAGAGGTGCGCTTTGCCACCGGCGCACCCTCGATCGCCTTGTCGCACACGCGCCTCTCCCTCCAGCGTCGGTGCCTGCAGGCCGCGCGCGCGTTTCTTGGCAGCCTCCTCTCACCCGCGTCACTCTCGGTGTTGTTCGCATTCGCCATCGCGCTCATCGCGCCGCTCAAGGGCCTGCTCGTGCCCGTGCCCAACTCCCCGATACCAAATGCGCCGGACGGGCAGCCGCCGCTGGCGTTTGTCCTCGACACGGCGAGCCTCGTCGGCGCGGCCAGCGTTCCACTCGGGCTCATCTGCCTCGGCTCCGCGCTGGCAAGGCTACACATCCCGCGCAGCGCGTGGCGTACGCTGCCCGCTGGTGCGATCGGCGCTCTCGCGCTCACAAAGATCGTGCTGTCACCCGTGCTCGGCGTGCTGATCTGCCAGGGCCTCACGCACGTAAGGGTCATCGATGCAGAGGACAAGGTCTTGCGGTTCGTCTGCATGTACGATCCTTCCCAAATGTCTGAATACATGTGGCTAACACACCACCCTTTCCACAGATTCTTCGCCTGTATGCCCACTGCGACGTCGCAGGTGTATTTGACGCAGGTATACTCAGGTACTGGCTCCGCGGAGCACATCTCTGCGTTCCTTGTCCCGCAATACGCCCTCATGATTGTGATGATGATTATCCTGACTGCGTATTCAATAAATCTATTGTTCTGAAACAGGTATCACACCTGATTGAACTCTGGTTTACCAATGCATGTGGAGATGTGAGTCTGTTACCCAAACACTACATATATCACTTTACCTGCGGCAAGCCTGGATTGATCGTTTCCTCGTTCAGATAGCGTGGGAATATTTATCGATATTAGTCAGCGAGCGCGCGTACATCTGTTCTGCCTGGGAGGTTCGGAGTTGGAAATTCCACGCGGCGAACCGCTCCTACAACTTGAGGCAAGCGTCCCGGGCCGTCACTAGACGTCTCGAAACCATTGCCAGGCCTGTCACTCTACAAGATCAGCCTATATTGCCGAATGGTCGATAGCTTGCAAGATAACGAGATGCAAGCTCGAGATACTATCGGTCTCACCTCCAGCAGCGTTATCGAAAGTTGCACAGCAGAACTTGGCACTCCAACCCTTGGGCACTTAGTACAGACACGCACGGGCCTTGGTGTGTATCTCTATGTTCAATATGGATATGTCCACTAATGCACGTGAAGAACACACATCACCAAATGCACCCTCAATATCTGACCTTCCACCAGAGCTCCTGGCAGAGGCATTCCACTGGCTCATGATTTCGGTGCACGAGGCCCAGGCCTCACCATATCCACCTGCACCGTACTCCTGGCTCGTCGTCCGGTTTGTGTGCCAGAGCTGGCGACAGGCTGCATTGCACTACCCGCGGTTGTCTACCATCATCTATCTCACCCGCCTGGAATGCGTACAGGAAATGCTGGCTAGGTCTGGCAGCCTTCCGGTAACTGTGCTCCGTCGCAAGTACCGCTCGCTGGCAAAGGACTCTGCAGACGTCGCCGCATGCAACAATGTCATCCTCCAGAACCTTGGGCGTGTCTGCAACGCAGATTTAGCGATTACTGAGGCAAGCTTCGACGCTCTCCGCACGTTGGAGTCCGAAGGCCGCGGTGTCTCGCCTATGCGCTTCCTTGTGCTCCGGATGCCTCCCCTGCCTTTTCGGTTTGCTCCCAAACCAGAGGGCGAGAATTTACCACTCTTCCGAGGCGTGGCCTTCCCTCAGCTTCACAACCTGGTGTGCCACGATGCGCAGCTCCCGAGCATCCGTGGGGTGCTCGTGCCGACTCTGTGCCGGCTCGAACTCTACGGCGGCTACATCAACCTCGCTGCCTCGGAGTTTGCTGCTGTATTGGGGTCGCTCCCGTGCCTGCAGGAGCTCACCCTCACCGGATACAACGCCCACTTCGTACGTACTGGACTGGACGACGACTGGGCGTTGCTCGCGGCTCGCAAAAAGGTTTCCACGCTCCCGCAGCTCCGTCGGGTCGCCCTCACCAGCGACACCGTGCTGTACGGGACGCACGTCCTCCACTACATCACCTATCCCGCCGACACCTCTCTAGCGATGCAGGATGGCGAACTAGACGACGCACAGATCAACATCATTACCTCCAAACTAAGCGGACAGGGCACTCTCGGCATACCGCCATTGTTCCGGAGTCTCGTTGTTCTGATTGACTGGAATCGTGACAGCCAGATGTCCTATATCTCGGTAATGCTATGGAGCGAGCTCCAGTCGCTGGACTGCATGTACTCCTACCTGTTTTCCTGCAGTGACGCGCCCCTGCTGGAGCTTGCAGACGTTGCAATCCGCACCCAGGACATTGCGCATCTCCTCCAGCAACTACCCTTGGCCGAGATACAACATGTGCTTATATCCGACAACTTTTCCCCCAAGAGTGCCGTCGACCGCGCGCAACTGTTCTCTCTATCTCCCTCCATCGTGGAGGTCGGGCTTGCTTACAACTCATGGAAGGACCAGACAGCGTCGGAGATCGCTGCCATCCGCGTCGCCGAAGACATGCGGTCGCTGCTTCCCAATCTGGCACTCTTGTCGCTCTACGAGGTGAAAGCGGGGGCGTGGCCGCGGACTCCCTGCCGGAAAGCTACTTCCATATACACTCGTTGCATCGAGCTATGGAAACGCGCCAGCTTCATCACCCGGACGTACAGTTCAAGATTCTTTATCACTCGAAGCTGGGCTACGAGCCTGAGAGCGGGGTTGCTATCAGCGTCTCTCGGGAAGACCTTCGGTGAGGCGGAGAAGAGCACAAGTTGTGTTTCGAGCGTAGGGCGTTGCAGCTCTTAGTAGCTGAGGTTTTCTGGGGTGATAATTGTAGTCTTCGTTTCTGGAGTTAGTTGCGCCACACGAGGCGAAGGCGGGGCTTAACAGGCGGCCTCCAAAAGCACATGAGGGACCTGTGGCGGCGAGCTTATTTCACCACACTCGCCAGAAGCTACGGAATCGCGTGAGCTACGATAATTGGAGTGTCAGTTTGAGATTCTGCATTATTCAGCAATATGCTACTAGGGAGGGAAAGTAAGTACTGCTTCAAATTGGAGTTCTGACTCGGAGATTCGAAGGCTATGCCGATGATGTTGATAATTACTTAAGCCGTATTCTGACAGTAGACTCGTTACCAGCCCGCAGGTAGCTCTTAAGAACGTACTTTGAGGTACGTTATTCTTAATAGCGACCAGCGGGACTGGCAGAACTCGGTCGAGCGCGCGCACACGAGAATTCAAACCCCGCAGATTTCCCAAAGAGGCAGGTCGCCACGTGCGCACCAGAACTCGCGGACGGCACTCTGTGAGTTATTGCAACAGCAACGGAATGCTGTGGAGGAGCAAACTGGGCGTAAAAAGGCAGAGATAAAGTTGAGAGAGGCTGTAGCAGAATAGAAGGTAGTCACCATCCTTAGGAGCGAGCTGGCTAGTATACTAGTGTTTGTGAATGAAATTAAACCCTTAACATGTATAGCTTCCCTGCTAGCCTGAGGGTCTTTTGCATACAAAAATACTCACGCTTTCTCGGAGATCATCAAAATTCTCGATTGCTACGGCCTCTGCCACTTTAAGGCTATACAAACCGTCAAGCTGCCGGATAAGCCATAAAGGGGTTATGTTTGACGAGTTTGCATGCTTTCGCACTGATTTCGGCGTGATTGACTTCTGAGTAGTATACGTAATTATTACAAACGGCTTCCTAAGCATGGTATAATATAAGTAAAATCTTTGCTCAATAAACAGCTCAGGCATATAACGGCGGAGTGCGCGTGGGCGCTACGACTACCTTCCTCTTTGAGAAATCTGCGGGGTTTCAATTCTCGTCTGCGCGCTCGGTTCAGTGCTCCCAGCCGCCTTGCAAAGTATTATATTGTTATGTTACGTGCAAGGTGGCTGGTTCGAGCCTATTCTGACAGTTTTATGGCGTGAAAAGTGTTTCATAGCCCACAAACACGCGCGATGGGCATGACTTATATTTGTACGCGAACCACTATCTACAACATTGACCCTCGGACATCGTGGTGTGGGAATTGTCCCTAAGCTGACTGACGCGCGTTATGCCGGGAGTCACGACGGTTGGCGCTTATACGCGAAGCATCTCTTCGCCGCACTCAACTCGAAGCAAACCTCCACCACTGAACGTTTCAGAGCAGTTGATCGCCTTATTAGACTTGCCTATCCTGCTGAATGGTTATGAGCTCGCAAGACGATGCGGTGCCCGCTCAGGATACCGGGCTCACTCCCAGTGGCACGACCTCAGTGGTGCTTGCTAGGCCAGCTTGCGTGTACAAAGTACGGGACCGCACCAAACAAGGTGTGCATTCTCTTCAGTTGATCTGTGTATGCGCACTGATGCATGCAAAGACTGCCCTCCGCGAAGCACGCGCTCAATATTTGACCTCCCACCGGAGCTCCTGGCTGAAGCTTTCTGCTGGCTCATGATTTCGGCGCACGAAGCACAGGTCTCACCAGATCCTCCCGCGCCGTATTCCTGGCTCGCCGTCCGGCTTGTGTGCCGACGCTGGCGGCAGGCTGCACTACACTATCCGCAGTTATACACCATCATCTATCTCACCCGCCCGGAGTGCGTACAGGAGATGCTGGTCAGGTCTGGCAGCCTTCCGGTTGTTGTAATCACTTGGCGTCGCCGTCACCCTTCCTCCTCTGCAGACCCCATCGCTTGCAACAACCTCATTCTGCAGCACATGGGGCGCGTCCGTCACGCGCAGCTGATGATCACCGCAGGAAGCTTCGACGTTATCCGCGCCTTGAAACCCGAAGACCGCCATGCCCCACATCTGCAATCGCTTGAACTGAGGATGCCCCATGCTGGCTTCAGACCCACGCTACACTATGACCATCCCCCGCTTTTCAGAGATATGGCTTTCCCTCAGCTCACTACGTTGACGTGCACCGGCGTGCAGCCCCGAACATCCGTGATATACTATTGCCAACATTACGCAGCCTCGAGCTCCGCCATTGCCACATTAACCTTGTTGCGACGGAGTTTGCCTTGCTGCTGGGGGCACTTTCCGGCCTGCAGAAGCTCACGCTCACCGGGAATCGTACACGGCTCCTGACTACTGGACTGAACGATGACTGGGCGTCCATGGCCACTCGCAAAAGGTTACCACGCTCCCGCAGCTCCAAAAGGTCACACTTGGTATAGGAGTGGCGGCGTACGGGATACACGCCATCCATCATATCGCTTGTCCCGCCGTTTCCCTTGCGATACAAGGCGGTGATTTAGGGGACACTCGGATCAACATTATTGCATCTAAGCTGCGGGGGCAGGGAGCTCCCAGCAGTATACTACCATCGCCACACAGCCTTAGCATTGTGCTCCACCAGAGCCGCCGCGTTGGGCGACTCATGATCTCGGTCAAGCTATGGAGTGGACGTCAGTCTCTAGACTACATGCACTCCAGGCTATTCGTGTTTGACGGCACACCACTCCTCGAGATCACGGACGCAATAATTGAGCACCGCTGTATTATGCGCCTCCTCAAACAGCTGCCCCTGTCCGAGGTCCAACAGCTACTCATATCCGACAACCTGTCCCTCGAGAGTACCCTCGACCGGACAGAGCTATTTTCTATGTTCAACTCTGTTGCGGAGGCGGGGATCGTGTACAATTCGTGGCCGGACCAGGCGGCATCAGAGCTCTCCGCGCTGCGGGTCGTTGCGGAGATGCGGCCGCTGCTCCCGACCCTGGCACTGTTTTCGCTGTACGAGGCAGGCCGGCGAGCGCCATGCCGCCCCCAGATGCGTACACGGCAACGAGAAACTTTCATCGCACGCAGTCAGGCGCAGTAGAAACGCGGGTGCTGCAGCACCCGGTGTCCGTTCACGATTTTGCACCATTTGAAGCTGTGCGAGTGATATGTGTGCACACGCTGCGGCTGGTTTTAGCCAAATGAAGCTGGCATTCACTGGTTTCGCTATCATTCCCTGTAAATTACTCATAAAATGCTGAGCTGAGCCAAGCAGACACCATTTGCAGACCCGCAGGATTATGTCTTGTATTCTCTCAGGAAATTCTACAATCTTCAGGTTTTGGACGCCTTATGGTTGTCAAAGGGCAGAGTCCTGAACCAGTCCGCTCATGTCCCATGGGTGATACGGCTATTGGGCCCACTCTTTGAGGCTTCGTCTTGCTTTTTGTATTTTATTTGTATGAGTCACTCTTGCTTACCTTATTACGCTCGGCGCTAACAGCTTGCATTGACTTGTTTTGTGGCGTGGGAAGTGCGTCAGCCCACAAACACGAGCGATTGAGATGATTCGTGTTTGTACGTGAACCGCCAACGGCACCATCCACAATTAGCCTCCCAGACAATTACAGCGTGAAATTTGTCTTCAAGCTGACTAGCGCACGTGATCCCCCGGCCTGCTGGCGTTTATAGTACCCGAACCATCTCTCCCTCTTCAACCCGCCTTCATCATCGAGCATCTCGCAGCCACTGGATCCGTACTGCTGAAATGGTGATTAGCTTGCAACCCAATGAGGCATCAGGCAAGGGCCTTGCTTCCAGTGAAGTAGTCCGAGGTACGACTACAGCATTTGCGACTTCAACATTCGGGCACATAGCACAGGGAACCAACAGGGAACCGCAAACCAAGGTGTGCATTCTCTTTTATGGACATGTATATACAAACTAAGGCATGCAAAGACCGCCCTTCACGAAATGCAGCCTCAATATGCGACCTCCCACCGGAGCTCCTGGCGGAGGCCTTCTGCTGGCTCATGATTTCGGTGTACGAGGCCCGGGACAGCCACAAGCGGCCTACGCCATACTCTTGGCTCATCGTCCGGTTATTATGTCGGAGCTGGCGATATGCTGCGCTGCACTATCCGCGGCTGTCGACTATCATCTAGTATCTCATCCGCCCGGATTGCGTACAGGAGATGTTGGCTAGGTCTGGCAGCCTCCCGGTTACTGTGCTCCCTTGGAATAGCTGCTTACTGGCAGAAGACTCGGAGGATGTCGCCGCATGCAACAGCCTCATTCTACAGCACCAGGGACGTGTCTGCCACGCAGAATTGGAGATCACCGAGGCAAGCTTTCATGCCATCTGCACGTTGGAGTCCGAAGACCGCGGTGCCTCACCTCTGCGCTCCCTTGTGCTTCAGATGTCCCCATACTCTTCCGCATTGCGCCCACACCACAGGAAAAGCATCCTCCACTCTTCAGAGGCATGGCCTTCCCTTAGCTCCACGACCTGATATGCCACGACGCACAGCTCGCGAGCATCCGCGGGATGCTCGTGCCCGCCTTACATCGTCTCGAGCTCAACGATGTCTACATCAACCTCGCAGTGATGGAGTTTGCTACTGCGCTGGAGGCGCTGTCCGCCTTGGAGGAGCTCAAACTCGCTGGGCACAGCGCCCC